>JAZAYU010000660.1:0-193218 GCA_038501625.1 Corbicula japonica | reverse complement strand
GCCCAAAGAGGTAAAGTACATACCAACAACTGGAACATGTGACCTTTTGAGAGACAATGTATGCTTGAATACAGAAAGAAGTGAAAATACAGAAAATGTACTTGATACATACTAAAGTTAAAACAAAAGTGAAATATGTATATACGGATCAGCCAGAAATCCGTAAGATGTTCTCTGAGGATACAATTTTGCCCAAAGAGGTAAAGTACATACCAACAACTGGAACATGTGACCTTTTTGAGAGACAATGTATACTTGAATACAGAAAGAAGTGAAAATACAGAAAATGTACTTGATACATACTAAAGTTAAAACAAAAGTGAAATATGAATATACGGGATCGCCACACTCAAAAAACACAGCCTCCCCACTCAGCGAAAAGGAAAAGGAATTGGAAAAGAGAACATGTTTTATAATTATGTCAATTTCAAATTAGACGCCGGAATAAATTAACGAAAAAGAGGACCATCTGAACGGTTAGTGGCAAAACAATTTCTACGTTCTAGGCTAAACATAAGAAGCTTATAGCTTTGCAAAGCCAAATGGGCGAGTACTCGATGATCTTTCCGAGACCAGAGCACCTGGAGTCAAATCAGCAAGAACGCGATGACAAGGATAAAACCTTCATAAACTATTAAACCCCTGCCACCGTCGTGCAACCAAAGAGGTAAGTATAATGATAACCTGTAGATGGGTTGATCACCAGGCCTGCAGAACGCTATAGGATATCATGTTGGTAACCTTTCGTTATGCCCCCACAAACGAAGTTTGAGGGGGTATAAAGGAGTGAGCTTGTCGGTCTGTCGGTCGGTCGGATTATTCGTTTCCGGATGATAACTCACGAAAGGCTTGACAGAATTAAATAATTTTTGGTACATGGGTATATCGTCATAAGATACAGGTCAAGTTCGATTTTGGGGCTGGTGCGGTCAGTGTCAAGGTCACTGTTACTAAAAATAGAAAAATGCTTTCCGGACGATAACTCCTGAAAGGTACCAACTATTTTAAAAATTTTTGGTACACAGGTGTAACATCACAAGATACAGGTCAAGTTCGAATTTGGGGCTGGTGTGGTCAATGTCAAGGTCAGTATTACTAAAAATAGAAAAAATGGTTTCCGGATGATAACTCATGAAACACTAAACAGATTAAATCCTTTTTTGGTAAATAGATGTAACATCAGAAGATACAGGTCAAGTTCGACTTTGGGGCCTGTGGGGTCAATGTCAAGGTCACTGTTACTTAAAATAGAAAAATTGTTTCTGGACGATAACTCCTGAAATACTTCAAAGATTTAATTATTTTTTGGGACACAGATGAACATAACAAGATACAGGTTAAGTTTGACTTGGGGCCTGTGGGTTCGAGGTCAAGGTCACTGTTAAATAAACTTCAAAACTTCATTTCCACTCAGTAACTATAGCTTGGAAATAGATTCTTAAATGAAATTTGGTGTATTGGTGGTTTTTGTGAAGATGACTTTTGGGATTCAAAGTAAGGCCTGTGGGGTCAAGGTCACTGTTACTAAAAATAGAAAAAAACTATATATGCTCAATAACTGTGGTTCGGAATGAGATATTGTGATGAAAATTGCTATAAAGGTAGTGTCTGAAGACGAAACTTGGTATTGAAATTGGGCCTGATGGGGTCAATGTCACTGTTCACTGTTTCTAAAAATAGAAAAAAAATGGTTTCTGGATGATTTCTCACGAAAAGCTTCACATATATAAACAATTCTTTGGCACACAGTTGTTTGATAAAAGTTAAGTAAAGGTCACTGTTACTAACATATTCAAACCATTTATGCTCAAAAAATTTAGAAGGAATGAGATATTCTGATGAAATTCGCTGTTTATGTGGCTACTGTGAAGACGACACTTTGGATTGAAGGTGGGGCACATTATGCCATTGATTCGAAGCATTCCCAGTTCAAGTATCAAGCACACATGTGGGGGTATTTAATCACTTTCAGTGATAATTCTAGTTTTTTAAATTAATTTTAAAACCATAGTATAAACTTAACAAAGCAGATGAGTTTTGGGCCAAAACAGAATGACTACATGTTATCTGGATGATTTTTAATAATAACCGGGAGAATTTAATATTGTATATATTTTCTTTAGTCTTAAAATTTCATTAAAAACTGGCTGTGAAATACCTTGTTGCAATAATGATTTTAAAGTGCACATATATTTTTTAATTAAATCTTGGTATCGGCGATAAAACTTGCAAAATGTTTTCCTTAATTTGTGATATCGATAACCTTGTTTGTTGTTGTTTTTTTTTTTTCTGTTATGCAAAGAATACATTCATTGAAATTATTAACATAATTGCAAGTATGTGCTTTAATAAGTTGTAGTTCATTAGGATAAATTTTATTTACCTGAGATTGAAAATGGTTATTATGTATATTTAACAAATATTCAAGGTACTTATTATCCAATAAAAAATGTTAGCGCCTCGATAAGGTCTTGACAGGTCCATATAGAATAATTATCATAAGAACCATCTGTAAAAATTCTCTATGTTCATGATTACAAGTATAATACTATATCAAGTATTACAAGCAATAAAGGTTTATTTTCTCTAGCAAACGTTTTTTCAAAGAAACTGGTTAGCTTGTCTCTTATTAAATTATGAGGGAGAGACGTATATAATGTGGAGAAATCATAGACAAACAGAACGCCTGAAAATTATTTGATTTAAAAGCATCTTCAAAACGTCATTTGAATTTTTATAGACCAAAATAAATTTGTGCCAGTGGTTTCAAAACCCTTTCGCAAAACATAATTACATGTTCTTTTATAGCCGTAGGACAACATGTTAAGAGTACGGATAATGTAGTATATAAAAAATATTGCTTTGTACGGTGTTTTGTGCATTTGAGGTAACCAATACATAGTGGGTACTTTGTCTTGTTTCGGCTCAACACTGATTTCTGCGACCATTTTATGGCCCTTTCAGTAATAAAATCTTGTGGCATAGACTCCTCATTAACTATCGGGCGGATTTCTATCACATGTGGTCAAGCAGAATGTGTAGATGATCGAAGGGAAAATAGTTTTTTCCTGCGACCATTTTTACCTGAATTTTTGCCCTTTGTTGTTTTATCTTATAAGATATTGTGGCATCAACTCCTTATTAAACATCGGGTGGATTTCTTTCAAACTTACATAGATGATCAAGCAGGATGTGAAGATGATCGTTAAGAAAAAACTTTTTCCTGCGGTCATTTTTGGCCCTTTGTTAATTTCACTCATAAAATTTTGTGGCATCAACTCCTCATTAACTGTCAGGCGGATTTCTTTCAAACTTGCGCAGATAATTAAGCAGGACGTGAAGATGATCATAAACAATATTTTTTTTCCTGCGACTGTTTTATGGCCCTTTGTTGATTTACGTAATAGAATCTTCTAAAATCAACTCCTCACTAACTATCGTGCGGATTTCTTTTAAACTTGCTCAGATGATAAAGCAGGATGTGTAGAAGATCGTAAAAAAGAGATTTTTCCTGCGACCATTTTACCAGAGTTATGGCCCTATGTTGATTTTACTTATAAAATCTTGTGACATCAACTTGGCTAAAAGAGATTTTTCCTGCGACCATTTTACCAGAGTTATGGCCCTATGTTGATTTTACTTATAAAATCTTGTGACATCAACTTGGCTAAAAAAGAGATTTTTCCTGCGACCATTTTACCAGAGTTATGGCCCTATGTTGATTTTACTTATAAAATCTTGTGACATCAACTTGGCTAAAAAAGAGATTTTTCCTGCGACCATTTTACCAGAGTTATGGCCCTATGTTGATTTTACTTATAAAATCTTGTGACATCAACTTGGCTAAAAAAGAGATTTTTCCTGCGACCATTTTTACCAGAGTTATGGCCCTTTGTTGATTTTACATTTTAAATCTTGTGGCATCAACTTGGCTAAATTTTTTCAAACTTGCACAGATGATTGGACATGATATGTAAATTGTTGTAAAGGATTTTCTCTTGCAGCCATTTTCACCAGAGTTATGGCCCTTTGTTTATGTAAGTCTTAACTGTTTGTGGTACTTACTCCTCATTGACTAGTAATGATCACCAAATGTTGTTAATACCTGGTACAAAATTTTGTTACAAATGTTGTTGCAGCAATGGGGGAATCAGTGTCCTAAGGACACGTCTAGTTTATTTTTAGATGGTGATGTCTAACTTGCAACACGCCTTATGGGGTTTAAATTTTACACCTTGTTCCTTCGTTTTTCTATAGCTTGTAATGAACGCAATCTTTGCACAACTTTTTTTAACGGTTATCGGTACCACAAGCTAAGGAAAACCTTTGCAAGTTTATTTATCGCCGATGCTCAGATTTAATTAAAAAATACAGGAGCAGTTTGAAATTGAAATAATGACTGTAATTTCTAAGCTTGTGTTTTATAGCAATATTACTTTCTCCATGTTATTCGAGAAACTATCTGTAAATTCAAAAATGAAAGGTTGCCATCATGCTATTCTACACTGCATAATTAGTGATTAATCCATCTACAGTTTATCCACGGGTAGGGCGGGGAGGGGGGGGGGGCGGATTCCGCACAACCGTCACCGCTGGTGAAGTGAGAAAATTGTTCTGCAAACGTCCGGTGACGGTTCTGTCGATGTTTATTTTGACCCGGTAAGTGGTCAGCTTTGACTCGTTTTTATTAAAATATCGAGTAATTATTTAAAAATGGGAGAATATGATTCGTTGCGTATTGGATTTATCTACATGCTGATATAATATGAGACCAATATACCCATACGTCGTTGAGTTATGACGATCATTCCGCCTCTGAAATGAGCGAAATTCAATGTGAGGTGACGTGTTTTTTTTCTTTTTTTTCCTGCAGTATTTAGTTGTTTTTCGTCCTGTTTAACTGCAGGCACACAATATTCGTTGCGTTGTTTATTTCCTGTGACTGGTTTAAATCTGTATTTTGTTTTCAGGAAAATACTGGCTAAAATTTTACGGTAGCGGTTGCGCTGCTGGTGTGAAGGTTGTGCAGGAGAACACTTATAGAAAGAGTGGTATTAAATCAATGATATCATTATACTTGTGATTCTTATCTTTTTGTCATCATTACACAAAATGACCTCATATTACCATGCCATTATAATATAATGTAAATTATTCATGCATACTTATAAGTATTTTCACAATGTATTCTTTCCCTTTTTAACTTAGGTTGGGATAGGATATATGTATTTTTGACTTTTTGGCCAAGGTTTAACAAAAAAGTCTTCAGTGTCCAACATTACTGAGTTGTCAAATCATTTGATGCGCCCTTATAAACGTTCTTTAAGTTTAGTGATTTATAAAGTAGGTTCACTTAAAAGTTGTCTAAAAAGGTATCAAATACAGAACATCACTTGAACTTTCCTACGATTTTCTCATGACATAACCAGTTCAAGCCCATGTTCAGGCAAAACCACACTTAACTACGAAGTTCACGTGTTTTCTAATCTTTAAGAGTCTAAAATTAGTAAGTTGCCTAAATTTGGTTTAGATATTTTATTGTTCTGCCCGCCGTGAAGTTCTTAATATTGATTCAATTATTGGATTTATGATAATTTATCTAAAGTGCAGTTGAGGCTTGTTCACTACCGTACTTTACCTATCTATTTACCTGTCTATTGATGTCACATGACTTATCGAAATAGATGGTAAGGGAACTTTGAGCGTGGACCTGGGTAGCGTGGTATCGACCGAGGACGAAGTCCGAGGTCGATATCGCACTACCCAGGTCCGCAAAACTACATTCGTCCGAGGTCGATATCACACTACCCAGGTCCGCAAAACTACATATCGACCTCAACATTAGTATTTACTTGTTATATCATATACCCTATGAATTTAAAGCATTCTGATGATGATGATGATGATGATGATGATGATGATGATGATGATAGCAAAGGTAGTTATTAATTCCCGGGGTAGTTATCACTTTTTTCGGACTCGCGAGTACGGAGCTCTCGACCAATCAGAATGCTTTAAATTCCTAGGGTATATGATATTTAATATTAACTTATCGGTGTTACCTTTAAACTGATTTATACGCAAATGGTGCAGTTTAAGGCCTCAACTTACGGTAGGAGACATTTGAGACATAAGATCGACATAAGTTGAAACATTATTTAATTATCAGTTCAAAATTATAATAACATTGCAAGACAACAAACAAGATATATCACAAATTAAGAAACGCATTCACATGTAATGTATTTTAAAAATATTATAGGAGTACATCACCGATCACACTTTATAGATACCGTCATTATGGTATAAACGTGTCAATGTGAATGAAGGAAACCGATAAATTATCGATTATTCCGAAATGCAGATAAACTTGAAGGTTGAGAATTTGAACATTTGTTTTGAAATTATTTTTTATTGTTCAAAACAAATGTCCTTAATAGACAAAATAGGTAGGTAGGTAGGTAGATAGATAGATAGCAATTGAAGACAATCATAAATTACAAACTTTTAAATTTTTAACAAACATGTATTTGAAAACTGTTACAGTAAGCACATGCTTACAACGTTTTGGGAGAGACAGAAGAGTTTTATGTGTCTTACAACTATAAAACAGTTCCATGATATAAAAAATATTTTAAAAACATTTTGTCGGGTTTCAAAGGCTCTAAATATATAAGTTGAAAGTTTTATAAATTACAGTCTTATTTGTCGCGTTTATCAGTTCTACAAATTTTATAAAGTTTGGCCGAATCCAATAATATGGTTTTATTAAATCTTTCCTCAAATCTGCATATACGGGACATTCAATGACAAAATGAAAATCATCTTCAAGTTTATTACAAAAAGGACATTTTCTTCCATTAATTGGTGTCCTATGAGGTTTGCTCCAACGCCCTGTTTCTATTTCGAGTCTATGAGAAGATAATCTCAGTCGCGTTAATGCTTTTCTAAATTTCGGTATTTTGATTATATCTAAGTATGTTTTGTATTCAAAGTTTGCTATTTCTTTATAAAATAACGATATTGATGAATTTTGTAACTGTTCATTCCAGGTCTGAATATACGTATCTTTAACTCTTTGTTTGAATAAATTAAGAAACACTTTTGAATTCCCAACACCTTGACTTAACCAAACTTCATAAAAACCTAGTCGCGACAGCAAATCTTTAACGTTTGAAGCCCAGTTTCGTGTGTTTGGCTTATCATTAATGTAATCTACTGAAAAGTTATACACAATTTTAGGGTATTTCGTATCAAACATTGAACAAAATTTCAACCAATATCTGACAATATTAACCCGCCATAAAGCAAAATATTTGGGCGGCGCCTCTATGATGCATTGGCAAACTACGATGGACCTAGTTTTTAACCTATATAACATAGTACTTATGTTTTCTTAAAAACGGCAAACAGAATTAAAAACAAGTTTGTGTTGACAAAAATAATTAATTGATCAGCTAAAACAATCTTTACCGTGTTGCACGCGGTACGTGTTTATCAATACTGTCTTGGAAACGTTGACGCATGCGCTCTGGATCAAGTTATGTAATACTTGACATGACTTGTCTTGACTTGACACAGTTAACTTCACCCTCTGTAGAGACCTTGGTTCACGGTCTGTATCCGGATAAATAGCGATCAGATGATAACGCTGATAATGGCAAGCAAAATATATGGATAACGGGAAAAGTGCGTAATTTTATAGCTGGCAATTAATATGAATAGGGAGGGCTGTTCTGTCTGCAGGTACGCCTACTTTGTGAAAAGCCTCTATGTTAGTCTCACTGAACGTAAACATGATCAGGAAATCTCACGAAATTTTCGTTAACATTTTTAACAATATACTATGTGTTGTCCAACTTTGTAAATGTCAGAATTTTACGATTTTTAATCTATATAATCTGAAACATGCTAAAAAAAAATAACAGCAACAATAACACACCAATATGACTGAGGTTCGTGAACTACCATTTTAGCAATAAACTACGTGTTGCCCATCTTTGTAAAGCTCATTTTGATTTTTCGAATTCTTATAAGTTTTAACTGAAACATGTAAACTTAATTATCACCACAACAGTAAAAATAACAGCAACAACAACACACTTATATGACCGAGGTTCAAGTTACGTTTCCACTTTTAACAAAAAACTTTTTAAAGAAGGGGTACTTATGTTATTAGCAGTTATGTGCTTTTTAAGGACATACAGGCATGGGTATTGTACGCGACACACCGCCTTGTCATGGTGAACATCTGTGCAAAGTTATTTTGAAATTTCTTCGTAAAGAAGTTATAGCCCGAACAAGAAAATTCTAGTTATAGTAACAGTGACCTTGACCTTGGACCTACAGGCATGGGTATTGTACGCGACACACCGCCTTGTCATAGGTGGCCAAATAAGAACATTTCTGGATTTGCAATAATCATGATGGTTTCACTGTACCTGATGCATATTGCACCAAATGCTTGCATCTTTTGCATTTAAATCTTATAAATTCTGCAATGGCCACATTTTGCAAAAAACTTAAACAGTTATTTGTTTTATTTCATTTTTTGTCATTTAAAGAATGTTTTGATAAGTGATTATAATTTATCCCCACACATATCAATCTGTGTAAAGTGTAAATCCAGATCAGCTGGCACATAAATGATGTCTGATCAGAATCTTTACTGTTCACTGTTTGATTTGTTAGGATTTTTCTGACCAATCAAACCTTAAACAGATTTCATGTTACTTTGAAATGTAAACATATTCAAATATATAAAAAACAATGCTTTAGTTAACTCTGATTTTGGCAGGCTTTAATTAAAACAATGGTTCCATTTAAATCTACAAGGTGGGACATATTCCCATCTCTGTCAAGTCTACTAACTAGACTGAAACGCTGCATCACTCAGATCGACAGTATAATGCAATCAGAGGCGAAAAGTCATCTATTTTTGTCCTAATTGCGTTATCAAAAAGAAATCATAAAGAAATCAAGTTATCATAAAGAAAGCCATATTTTTATTCGTACGTCAGGGTTGGACCATTCGTGGCATTTCCGTTCAAACTTACGAATACGTAGCATCTTTGTTCGTACGAAATTATTGATAAAACGCTCAGGATGACGTACGAACGTCGTACAATAATCGTACGCAAAAAAAAAACAACGTTCGAACGTTGATAAAACGTACCCTATCACACTGCATAAATATCGCTAGTGTGAATTTCAAATGATATTGCCTCCACTAGGAAGCGAACCCGTACCGTACGGCGACAGCGCTTAGCCAAGGCGGACTGTTCGTATAGCTAAAAACTCACTTGAAAATAAATAAAATGCCATTTTTTTTAGAAGTGAGATATTGGCAGGTTGTCTAGTAGTGATGATTTGTATTATTATGTTTAAACTTATTTGTTGTAGTGATTACTTAAATGGTTCAGCCACAATATTTATAAATTTAGCCCAGTTGATAGGTTCCTTCCCATTATTTGAATCAAATAAATGTTTAAGTTTTAGCGTGTTTGGACTTCTATATTTTATGTTGTTGTTTTTTTTGTCGCGAAAATGGCTGCATTCAAAATCATAGACAGTGCATGTCATCACCTAGTAAATATTCTCTGCTATTGCAGTATGTCGGTGTTCTGAGATTTATTGGGATGCTGTGCCACCTGCCTAATTCTAAGTATGTCTAACACAAGCATATTACTCTATTATTTAATATTCCGTTAATTCTGTTCTGTTTCATTCATATTCGAACTCTAAAAACTGTAAGAAAAAGGATACAAGAATTAGATCACGACAAAATATGGATTTAAATTAAACGATTTCAAATATGTATACATGTAATTGCAAAAAATTTTTAATAGAAAGACATTGTTTTAATTTATTTTGAAAAGCTGTTTTGCATTTTTCTTGGCTTTTAACCTAATTTAATAACTGATCTTTACCGTAACTTTTGAATTTTTATAATTCAATTTTAAAATTCAATCATTTAATGAACATTAGCACATTTAAAACGACGAAAACATAGTGTTTGGACTGTGCAATAATTAAAGCATTCAGAATGGCATTTGTTTTACCATTCAAAACAAGCTAAACAGCCAAAACATATTATATTCCATTTTTCATTAAACTTTTTATTTATTTTGCTTATTATCGACTTACGTAAACGTTCTGAAATCAAACTGATAAAAGTAAACACTACTTACCAATAATGACTCTAGTATTAGATCCATCAATATCTTTTTTGGTAAGGCCAGCGTCTTCTAAAGCCATGTGTATGCAGTCAAGCACTAGGCGTTGTTGCGGGTCTATTAGTTCAGCTTCCATATCGTTGATGCCGTATAGGCGGTGATCCCAATCATATATCCTATTTAAATGGATAAATAAATTGATTAGATTTTATCTATCTTCCATTGATGAAACATGTTTTCCTAAAGTATACAAGTAAACTCCGCTTCATGTGCATATTTTATTTCTCAATGTTAAAATAGAATGCATATATCAAAAAAATACACACAGATAAAATTGTAAGTCGACAAACCCCCATAGATATCAAAATTTTTTATTATCATTATTTTTATAAGCCTAAATATTATATCAAGTAATTATATGTGTAATAAATCCCTTGAAACAAAACATCTGCAACATAAGCATTATTCTGCAGAACAAACATGTTTGAGAAGGATTGCCACTGACTATAACTGTATGCTTAACTAATAAGTCGTATACTGGGCATAATATATTAAATAAAAAAACGTAACAGTCCTAATATTTTTAAGACTTTTTTAGGTTTCATTATTAATTAAAGGATCATATTACACAGCATGATTTTCTTTAATGGCGAATGACTTATTTAACAACGTCCACATTTTTCTTATTTTGGTAATTCGGCTTTAGAATAGTGTTTGTTTATTTCATTTGATATTTGTAACGTTTGGGATAGAAATGTTGTACTATTCACTCACTAGGGGTACTAATTGACGTGTTCACAGTGTCTAAATATTGCTCCACCATATTGTGTTATAATTCACGTGATAAACAGGTTTCCGCTAATAAGTGCTCTCACCTATATTTTTCTTTTCTCCTAAAAATTAAGATTTTCGTGATTTTCATGATTAATCTTTTGGCAAGAATTATTGCTATAAAAACGAGATATACACGTTTAAAATTGGTATCTTTAATGTATTCAAAACAACATTGGTGTTTACATTTGTATTAAAAAGCGTTATTATTTATTTGTGAAAATGTGAAATTTTATTGGTTAAAAGTAAAAGAAATAAATAGAAAAACAAAAATGTGTGTCTTTTTGTAGTGTTGAAAAGTTCACTACAAACTGGTACCGCGAAACGGATTTTAATCGTGGGTTAAAATTGTTGTATTTCATAAGGAATGTTATTGGTGCATTCAGTGTTTACATTCATTAAATTTGAAGACCAATGATAAAAACAAAAATGTCAAAGATGATATACCTAAAAGGTGAAGAAACCCACTACATTAACATTTTGAAAAAGATTCTGACGATGCTTGAGGGTTACTTTAACTCTTAGTAAGTCAGAAACTTTATCTAGAATTCGTGTGTTATACGACACGTTAAATACTTACTGTGCAAAACTCGAAACTCAATAGGAAAAAGTCACCACCGAAATCGAGGACGAAGACAAATTTACAACACAGATTCTAGATGAAGACAGTGAAATTTCAGATTCAGTTTTATCTATTTGTTGTCGACTTAAGGAATTCGAATTCCATTTACAAAACGCACTTAAAGAAGAAGATGCTTTTCTTAAACGCGATAAACCCCGGATTTCTAGTGAGTCAAATGAAAAAAAAAGTGAGTCAAATGAAATGCACTGATCGTTAGAAATGCAGAAGAATTTTCAGAGATTATCTGAGATCTACAAGTGCTCGCCAATACATTACAGTCAGAGGAAACTTCCAAAACTTGAAAAAATTTAATAAATCAATGGCGACAACCTTATGTGGATAGAATTTTGGTAGTCAGTTGATAGCTCCGTTAACAGAAACGAAACCTTAAGTGAAATTGAGAAGTTCAACTACCTCAGAAGCAAGTTATACAGTGATGCGAAGAAAGCTGTGTCCGAATTAGCTCTTCTAGGAGAAAAGTATTCTGTTGCAATCGATATACTAAAGGAGAGATTAAGTAACATTCAAGAAACTATTGGCCTTACAGCGAAATAATAAATTTCCATTCATCAAATGATCGTGTTGACAATCTTAGGCAATTGCTGGACACTATTAACAAACACCTAAGATCACTTGTGGTCCAAGGCCAGGATAAACACCAGGATGTGTTCAAATCAGTTATTAAATCAAAGTTGGAGATTTAAAAGGGAACCAAAAGCAAGTGGACTGATGAGAAACTGTGTCCTTTGCTAACATAATATATCATAGCTTCAGAAAAACAGAAAACACGAAAACAAGTAGTGAGAGGCAAGGGTAGAACTCGTCGAAAACCAATGATAAAGAGAAAGATGCTGATAGGAGTCAACATAAGAGGAATAATGATTGGAGTAACGTCAAGGGCCAGCCTTGGGGTTCTATCGAAGCTCTATCATTCAACGTTAAAGCAAACGCACACTACATTTAAACAGTGTAGACATTGTACAAAGAATCACTGGAGCGATGAGTGCCCCAAAATTCAGAACAATGGAAGAAAGAAAGAAGTGTCTGAAGGAAGTTGCTTTCGATATCCCCTTATTTGCAGTACGCCATTTCATTAATCAATAACAAGTCGATCTGTTCAATAAAATAAACGTCAAAAGACTTCAATTCAAAGTATGTAAAACATTCGTTGGTTTCTATCATTTAATTATCTTATAATGTTGCAATTTTATTGGTTACTTCCAAAGCAATTGATTTAAATACGCTAGGAAAAGTGTGCACATAGATTACTGTAACTTGTTCAGTTGTTCATAGTCTTAAAAGCGTTTAACAACACTCCATCTATAGACTCATCAAGCATAAGTAAGTAATAAGCGTTTTCTGAGACAGAGAGACAGAATCATTCAGCCAATCCAAGTGAGTCATGTGATTGGGCTTGGGTATATAAGGTGAGTTGGAAGTGTTATTATTCATTATGTCTTTGAATGTTACTCAAGACGGAAAGCGAAAGCTAGCTAGATGCACGAGAGACATACTCATTGGATAACTAACTAGGACTTTGATGCTTATATCCTCTACATCAACTAGCTCCATCAGTACTCTCTGAGAACGCATTGCTTTCTAGAGGGTCGGACTAGTTATAATAGTTAGGTTTATAACCGGGTCGATACTGGAACTCCATTAGGTGAGTAGCATTGGTTCAACAAGTATATAAAATAGTTTGCATATAGTGTGACTTATTGATGATAACACTGTCAGCCTATGTTGAGCTGAATATAGTAGTACCGCAATAGTAGACTGGCTTGCAGTATATTTGATGACCGTCTGTGATAGTCATATTATTGTCATTCGTATGATAGGTATTACGGTAAAACAGACTACTTGTTTTCTGTTGTTGATTATCTCTATTGGTCTAGTTTATAAGTGTAAACTAATAACTTTGACCGTTTGACGATCAAAGGCACTGATCATATAGCTACCAGCTAATTGATGACCATAGAGTTGATGGTCATAAATTGCATGACAACCGGCTTAAGTCAAGCTGATTTTGTGTATTTAAAGGCAATTATATGATACCTGTTTTCACACATCTTAATCATTTAATCGATCATTTGTCTTCAATCAAATAGCCAAAGAATGCAAAAGGAAAATCCTATTATATTGTAATCCTTACGGTCGGTACACGTTACACGACATATGTCGTGTAAAAGTAAAAATGTTCATCATAGGAGTTTGTGTCCCGGGAAATTCAAACAGAAGATAAATACAGAAAGTGTCCACATCACTGATGAGCAGGAGGAGCTAGTCGATGATGCCACAGTAATAAATGGGAACGCCTTGCTGTCATCCGGAGAAGTTGTGCTGTAAACTGCTATAACGAAAGTCAGGAATCCAAAGAAGAATGGAAATTTAATTTGTCATGTTTATTGTGATTATTAAAAGTTCGTTGACGCTCATGCTTTTTAACATTTAAATTATATCTCTGATCTAAAGAATAATCGAAAAGTTAAAAGTTTTCTTTAATTATGCTTGTGTCGTTTTAATGTTGTTTCCATAGCAATTACCTGTCAACGAATCGAATCCAGCTTGACGAACATACATCTTTCCGGGGGCGTTAGGATCTGAATTATAAAATGCATCTATATTCCATCTGTCTCCAGGAATCTCTACGACATGATTTTTTCCATCTCTGAGCAAACGCCAGTATTCTTCAATATTGTTGCACCCTGAGAACTTGCATGCAATGCCAATTATTGCGATCAATTCAGTCTCTGAAATTATCTCGTCTTTACTAATTCTCTCATCATCCTCTGACGTTATTTCGTCTGTCCAAAATATCTGGAACTATAAGAACAGTTTTTCCTTATATATTAGTTGTGTTTCATTACTATTGATCTTTCTAAAACTACTCTGTTCGTAAATGGAAGGTTAAGAAATATAAGGTATGGTATCTGCTCTCTACGAATCAAATTATATATTGATATAAATGAAAAGTGAAACTAGAAAGCCACTAAACACGACAAAATTAATATGAACAATTTCAGGCTCGGTTTGACTGCGCCTATTCATAGGCAGGTATGGAAATGCATATTACTTCCCATGCCGCCTAAGCCAGAGTTGAGGGATACCAAGTTTGAACGTTAAATAGAAAAGAAACTTCATGACACAGAACAGCTGGCTAGACGGGCTTGGCCCACTATATTGTGTCCAATATATATCTACCTTATATTAATTTTAATTATTCGTCAGAGGTTTTTGGTTTTAGCAAAGGCTCTCAAATAGAGAGAGTACATTTAAGTTTTTAAAAGCGCGTTTTAGGTGTAAAATTAAGTACACAAAATAATTTTGTATATGGTGAAACGGGGAGACTTCCTCTTAAAATATTATGGTAATCAAACATAATTAGATACTGGTTAAAATTATGCCTCAGTCCAGAAACAAAAAACATCAAAATCGTCTACAATTTTCTAAAAGAACAAGTTGACCGAAGACCTAATATAAATAACTGGGTTTCAAATGTTAAAGATTTGTTATCTCGCTTAGGATTTTATGATTTTTGGTTAAATCAAGGGGTGACAAATTCAAAAATATTTATGAGTATTTTAAAGCAGAGAATAAAAGATATTTATTTCCAGACTTGGACAGAACAATTATACGCATCATCAGGGGCATTGTTTTATCGAGAAATAGCGTTATTTGAATATAGTCCTTATTTAGATACAGTAAATGTCCCAAAATTCAGAAAATCGCTTACACGACTTAGACTTTCATCACATAGACTTCAAATTGAAACCGGGCGTTGGAATAAATCATTCCCATGCCGCCTAAGCCAGAGTTGAGGGATACCAAGTTTGAACGTTAAATAGAAAAGAAACTTCATGACACAGAACAGCTGGCTAGACGGGCTTGGCCCACTATATTGTGTCCAATATATATCTACCTTATATTAATTTTAATTATTCGTCAGAGGTTTTTGGTTTTAGCAAAGGCTCTCAAATAGAGAGAGTACATTTAAGTTTTTAAAAGCGCGTTTTAGGTGTAAAATTAAGTACACAAAATAATTTTGTACATGGTGAAACGGGGAGACTTCCTCTTAAAATATTATGGTAATCAAACATAATTAGATACTGGTTAAAATTATGCCTCAGTCCAGAAACAAAATACATCAAAATCGTCTACAATTTTCTAAAAGAACAAGTTGACCGAAGACCTAATATAAATAACTGGGTTTGAAATGTTAAAGATTTGTTATCTCGCTTAGGATTTTAAGATGTTTGGTTAAATCAAGGGGTGACAAATTCAAAAATATTTATGAGTATTTTAAAGCAGAGAATAAAAGATATTTATTTCCAGACTTGGACAGAACAATTATACGCATCATCAGGGGCATTGTTTTATCGAGAAATAGCGTTATTTAAGGAATGATTCTTATTTTGGTGCGGTTCATGCAGATTGGACGTGCACGCGAGAGCTGGCAAATCCATAAAGCGCGCTAGCGCTTTATGGTAAATTTGCCAGCTCTCGCGTGCACGTCCAATCTGCATGAACCGCACCAAAATAAGAATCATTACTTATATTTACATTTTATTCATTTTTTTCTTTAAATAAACTTAAGTCGAACGCTTTCAAAAATTAGTATTAAGTGAAAAGGGGGAGTAATACGTGGGAGTTTTCAATAGTAACAGCCATGATGTTAATGACGTCATTACGGGTCATGCGGTTCATGCAAAATGAACCGATTTTTTTAAAAGCAAGAAATCAATAGGAATGTAAATATTTGAATATAGTCCTTATTTAGATAAAGTAAATGTCCCAAAATTCAGAAAATCGCTTACACGACTTAGACTTTCATCACATAGACTTCAAATTGAAACCGGGCGTTGGAATAAACCATTAAGTACACCAATTAACGAACGAAAATGTAAATATTGTAATACTCTTGAGGATGAATATCAATTTGTAATTGAATGTCCTGTTTACCTAGATTTAAGAAAACAATATATTAAACGTTATTATTGGATGAGACCAAATTTCATAAAATTTAAAGAACTTATTAATTCAAACAACACAAATATGGTGAGGAAGCTTGCTACATTTGTTTTTAAAGCATTTGAAAAAAGAGACCAGATACTAAAATACTTTTTATAATTTTCTTAAAATTTGCCTTTAATTGTTAATAACATTTCACAAAATGTCTCTCCCAAATACCCATATACATAAATGTGTGGTTTTAAAATATAAGGTCATAACTGTAATAGTGTGCCAGTAACATTTTATGTTTTATCATGCATCATTATCTTACCATGCCACATTGTGTTATTTTGTGTTATTCTGTGTTTTATGTATATATGTTCATGGGCCATTTGGCTTAATAAACTACACTACTATTAAAGTTATTGAGAACTGTTAAATAGGGCTTAATAAGTTCCCTTATACTTTAATATATAAAGTTAGCTGTTTGAATTGAATTATCTCCCCTTCACTTAATATATATCTTCAATTTAGTGTATCGAAAGATCCAGCTGACTTTCATTGAGTGTGTCTCTGTCTATAGCACTAGTGTGCATAAAAACTCCAAAAATAAAAAAGGATTAAGCACGATGCTAATAGATGTGTATATGTAATTGTCCTATATGTTTGTATATGTATAGAAATAAGTGTATGTAAATGTCTAGGCAGTCAGAGGGTCATTTGTGGATAGTTATGGTTTATATGCGTTGCCGGAAAATATCTCTATTGAGAACTTGGATGGCACGTCTTTAACCATGTACAGCACTCTTGGCTAGGCGATGTCGCCGTGTCTGGTGCTTAGATCTGTTCCTTTATGACTGAAGGTTTGTTCGTTGGTTACTTATCTCACCTATATATATATATATACATATATATATATATATACACCACCGATATAGTCAAAATATGCAGTCTCTGATCCTTACCGTTGAACTTAGAAGAGGAATTAACCGCGAGATTTTTTTGTTTTCAATACGGTAATTAGTCTGTGACTACTGACAAAGAAGATAGTATTTCATGTTATGGGATGATAGCTAAGTTACATAAAAATGATAGTATGTCGAAATAATTAAATCTGAATATCTGGAATAGCTGCACTCAGGAAACGCAGCTTCCACGCACAGACACACACGCAGCTTCAACGCACAGTCACACACGCAGCTTCCTCGCACAGCCACACACGCAGCTTCCACGCACCACACTCGCAGCTTCAACGCAAAGCCACACACGCAGCGTCAACACACAGCAACACACTCAGCTTTCACACACCACACTCGCAGCTTCCACGCACAGCCACACACGCAGCTTCCACACACAGCCAGACAAGCAGCTTCAACACACTGCCACACACGCAGCTTCCACACACAACTTCCACACACAGACACACACGCAGCTTCCACACACACCACACACGCAGCTTCCTCACACAGCCACACACGCAGCTTCCACGCAGAGCTACACACGCAGCTTCCACACAACCACACAGGCAGCTTCCACACACAGCAACAAGCGCAGCTTCCACACACAGTCACACACGCAGCTTCCATGCACAGCTACACACGCAACTTCTACACACAGCCAAACACCCAACTTCAACACACAGCTACACGCGCAACTTCCTCGCAAAGCCATACACGCAGCATCCACGCACAGCCACACACGCAGCTTCCACGCAGAGCCACACACGCAGCTTCCACACACAGCCACACACGCAGCTTCCACACAGCCACACACGCAGCTTCCACACACAGCCACACAAGCAACTTCTACACACAGCCAAACACGCTGCATCAACACACACCTACACACAGCTTCCACGCAGAGCCACATACGCAGCCATAACGCAACTTCCACGCACAGCCACACACGCAGCTTCCACACGCAGCCAAACACGCAGCATCAACACACAGCCACACACGCAGCTTCCACGCATAGCCATACACGCAGCTTCAACACACAGCCACACACGCAGCTTCCACGCATAGCCACACACGCAGCTTCAATTCACAGCCACAACCGCAGCTTCCACGCACAGTCACATACGCAGCTTCCACACACAGCCACACACGCAGCTTCCACACACAGCCACACACGAAGCTTCAACGCACAGCCACACACGCAGCTTCCACACACTGCGTGGAAGCTGCGTGTGTGGCTATGCGTGGAAGCTGCGTGTGTGGCTGTGTGTTGAAGCTGCGTGTATGGCTATGCGTGGTAGCTGCGTGTGTGGCTGTGTGTTGATGCTGCGTGTTTGGCTGCGTGTGGAACCTGCGTGTGTGGCTGTGCGTGGAAGCTGCGTTATGGCTGCGTGTGTGGCTCTGCGTGGAAGCTGTGTGTGGGTGTGTGTTGATGCAGCGTGTTTGGCTGTGTGTGGAAACTGCGTGTGTGGCTGTGTGTGGAAGCTGCGCGTGTGGCTGTGTGGAAGCTGCGTGTGTGGCTGTGTGTGGAAGCTGCGTGTGTGGCTGTGTGGAAGCTGCGTGTGTGGCTGTGCGTGGATGCTGCGTGTATGGCTTTGCGAGGAAGTTGCGTGTGTAGCTGTGTGTTGAAGTTGGGTTTTTGGCTGTGTGTAGAAGTTGCGTGTGTAGCTGTGCATGGAAGCTGCGTGTGTGACTGTGTGTGGAAGCTGCGTGTGTGGCTGTGTGGAAGCTGCGTTTGTGGCTGTGTGTGGAAGCTGCGTGTGTGGCTGTGTGGAAGCTGCGTGTGTGGCTGTGCGTGGATGCTGCGTGTATGGCTTTGCGAGGAAGTTGCGTGTGTAATTGTGTGTTGAAGTTGGGTTTTTGGCTGTGTGTAGAAGTTGCGTGTGTAGCTGTGCATGGAAGCTGCGTGTGTGACTGTGTGTGGAAGCTGCGCTTGTTGCTGTGTGTGGAAGCTGCCTGTGTGGTTGTGTGGAAGCTGCGTGTGTAGCTCTGCGTGGAAGCTGCGTGTGTGGCTGTGTGTGGAAGCTGCGTGTGTAGCTGTGCGTGGAAGCTGCGTGTGTGGCTGTGTGTGGAAGCCGCGTGTGTGGCTGTGTAAGAAAGCTGCCTGTGTGGCTGTGTGTAAGCTGCGTGAGTGTGTGTGCGTGGAAGCTGCGTGTGTAGCTCTGCGTGGAAGCTGCGTGTGTGGCTGTGTGTGGAAGCTGCGTGTGTAGCTGTGCGTGGAAGCTGCGTGTGTGGGTGTGTGTGGAAGCTGCGTGTGTGGCTGTGTAAGAAAGCTGCCTGTGTGGCTGTGTGTAAGCTGCGTAAGTGTGTGTGCGTGGAAGCTGCGTGTGTGGCTGTGCGTGGAAGCTGCGTGTGTGGCAATGCGTGGAAGCTGCGTTTGTGACTATGCGTGGAAGCTGCGTGTGTGGCTGTGTGTTGAAGCTGCGTGTATGGCTATGCGTGTAAGCTGCGTGTGTGGCTGTGTGTTGATGTTGCGTGTTTGGCTGCGTGTGGAAGCTGCGTGTGAGGCTGTGCGTGGAAGCTGCGTTATGGCTGCGTATGTGGCTCTGCGTGGAAGTGTGTGGGTGTGTGTTGATGCAGCGTGTTCGGCTGTGTGTGGAAACTGCGTGTAAGGCTGTGTGTGGAAGCTGCGTGTGTGGCTGTGTGGAAGCTGCGTGTGTGGCTGTGTGTGGTAGCTGCGTGTGTGGCTGTGTGGAAGCTGCGTATGTGGCTGTGCGTGGATGCTGCGTGTATGGCTTTGCGAGGAAGTTGCGTGTGTAGCTGTGTGTTGAAGTTGGGTTTTTGGCTGTGTGTAGAAGCTGCGTGTGTAGCTGTGCATGGAAGCTGCGTGTGTGACTGTGTGTGGAAGCTGCGCTTGTTGCTGTGTGTGGAAGCTGCCTGTGTGGTTGTGTGGAAGCTGCGTGTGTAGCTCTGCGTGGAAGCTGCGTGTGTGTCTGTGTGTGGAAGCTGCGTGTGTAGCTGTGCGTGGAAGCTGCGTGTGTGGCTGTGTGTGGAAGCTGCGTGTGTGGCTGTGTAAGAAAGCTGCCTGTGTGGCTGTGTGTAAGCTGCGTGAGTGTGTGTGCGTGGAAGCTGCGTGTGTAGCTCTGCGTGGAAGCTGCGTGTGTGGCTGTGTGTGGAAGCTGCGTGTGTAGCTGTGCGTGGAAGCTGCGTGTGTGGCTGTGTGTGGAAGCTGCGTGTGTGGCTGTGTAAGAAAGCTGCCTGTGTGGCTGTGTGTAAGCTGCGTGAATGTGTGTGCGTGGAAGCTGCGTGTGTGGCTGTGCGTGGAAGCTGCGTGTGTGGCAATGCGTGGAAGCTGCGTTTGTGGCTGTATGTCGAAGCTGCGTGTGTGATGTGTGTGGAAGCTGCGGGTGTGGTTATGCGTGGAAGCTAAATGTGTGGGTGTGTGTTGATGCAGCGTGTTTGGCTGTGTGTGGAAGCTGCGTGTGAAGCTGTGTGTGGAAGCTGCGTGTGTGGCTGTGCGTGGAAGCTGCGTGTGTGGCTGTGCGTGGACGATGCGAGTGTGGTGTATGAAAGCTGGGTTTGTGGCTGTGTGTGGAAGCTGCGTGTGTGGCTGTGCGTGGAATTTGCGTGTGTGGCTGTGCGTGGAAGCTGGGTGTGTGGCTGTGTGTGTAAGCTTCGTGTGTGGCTGTGCGTGGAAGCTGCGTGTGTAGCTGTGTGTGGAAGCTACGTGTTTGGCTGTGTGAGGAAGCTGCGTGTATGGCTGTGTGAGGAAGCTGCGTGTGTGGCTGTGCTTGTATGACTGTGCGTGGAAGCTGCGTGTGTGGCTGTGCTTGTATGACTGTGCGTGGAAGCTGCGTGTGTGGCTGTGTGTGGAAGCTGCGTATGTGGCTGTGCGTGGAAGCCCTGTGTTTAGCTGCGTGAGGAAGCTGCGTGTGTGGCTGTGCGTGGAAGATGCGTGTGTTGCTTTGCGTGCAAGCTGCGTGTGTGGCTGTGTGAGGAAGTTGCTTGTGTGGCTGTGCGTGTGTGGCTGTGTGTGGAAGCTGCGTGTGTGGCTGTATGTGAAAGCTGCGTGTGTGGCTGTGCGTGGAAGCTGCGTATGTGGCTGTGTGAGGAAGCTGCGTGTGTGGTGTGTGTGGAAGCTGCGTATGTGTCTGTGTGTGGAAGTTGTGTGTGGAAGCTGCGTGTGTGGCAGTGTGTTGAAGCTGCTTGTCTGGCTGTGTGTGGAAGCTGCGTGTGTGGCTGTGCGTGGAAGCTGCGAGTGTGGTGTGTGAAAGCTGAGTGTGTTGCTGTGTGTTGACGCTGCGTGTGTGGCTTTGCGTTGAAGCTGCGAGTGTGGTGCGTGGAAGCTGCGTGTGTGGCTGTGCGATGAAGCTGCGTGTGACTGCGTTGAAGCTGCGTGTGTGGCTGTGCGTGGAAGCTGCGTTTCCTGAGTGCAGCTATTCCAGATATTCAGATTTAATTATTTCGACATACTATCATTTTTATGTAACTTAGCTATCATCCCATAACATGAAATACTATCTTCTTTGTCAGTAGTCACAGACTAATTACCGTATTGAAAACAAAAAAATCTCGCGGTTAATTCCTCTTCGAAGTTCAACGGTAAGGATCAGAGACTGCATATTTTGACTATATCGGTGGTGTATATATATATATATTTATATATATATATATTTATATATATAGGTGAGATAAGTAACCAACGAACAAACCTTCAGTCATAAAGGAACAGATCTAAGCACCAGACACGGCGACATCGCCTAGCCAAGAGTGCTGTACATGGTTAAAGACGTGCCATCCAAGTTCTCAATAGAGATATTTTCCGGCAACGCATATAAACCATAACTATCCACAAATGACCCTCTGACTGCCTAGACATTTACATACACTTATTTCTATACATATACAAACATGTAGGACAATTACATATACACATCTATTAGCATCGTGCTTAATCCTTTTTTATTTTTGGAGTTTTTATGCACACTAGTGCTATAGACAGAGACACACACAATGAAAGTCAGCTGGATCTTTCGATACACTGAATTGAAGATATATATTAAGTTAAGGGGAGATAATTCAACTGAAACAGCTAACTTTATATATTAAAGTATAAGGGAACTTATTAAGCCCTATTTAACAGTTCTCAATAACTTTAATAGTAGTGTAGTTTATTAAGCCAAATGGCCCATGAACATATATACATAAAACACAGAATAACACAAAATAACACAATGTGGCATGGTAAGATAATGATGCATGATAATACATAAAATGTTACTGGCACACTATTACAGTTATGACCTTATATCTTAAAACCACACATTTATGTATATGGGTATTTGGGAGAGACATTTTGTGAAATGTTATTAACAATTAAAGGCAAATTTTAAGAAAATTATCAAAAGTATTTTAGTATCTGGTCTCTTTTTTCAAATGCTTTAAAAACAAATGTAGCAAGCTTCCTCACCATATTTGTGCTGTTTGAATTAATAAGTTCTTTAAGTTTTATGAAATTTGGTCTCATCCAATAATAACGTTTAATATATTGTTTTCTTAAATCTAGGTAAACAGGACATTCAATTACAAATTGATATTCATCCTCAAGAGTATTACAATATTTACATTTTCGTTCGTTAATTGGTGTACTTAAGTAATATGCATTTCCATACCTGCCTATGAATAGGCGCAGTCAAACCGAGCCTGCAATTGTTCATATTAATTTTGTCGTGTTTAGTGGCTTTCTAGTTTCACTTTTCATTTATATCAATATATAATTTGATTCGTAGAGAGCCGATACCATACCTTATATTTCTTAACCTTCCATTTACGAACAGAGTAGTTTTAGAAAGATCAATAGTAATGAAACACAACTAATATATAAGGAAAAACTGTTCTTATAGTTCCAGATATTTTGGACAGACGAAATAACGTCAGAGGATGATGAGAGAATTAGTACAGACGAGATAATTTCAGAGACTGAATTGATCACAATAATTGGCATTGGATGCAAGTTCCCAGGGTGCAACAATCTTGAAGAATACTGGCGTTTGCTCAGAGATGGAAAAAATCATGTCGTAGAGATTCCTGGAGACAGATGGAATATAGATGCATTTTATAATTCAGATCCTAACGCCCCCGGAAAGATGTATGTTCGTCAAGCTGGATTCGATTCGTTGACAGGTAATTGCTATGGAAACAACATTAAAACGACACAAGCATAATTAAATAAAACTTTTAATTTTTCGATTATTCTTTAGACCAGAGATATAATTTAAATTTGAAAAAGCATGAGCGTCAACGAACTTTTAATAATCACAATAAACATGACAAATGAAATTTCCATTCTTCTTTGGATTCCTGACTTTCGTTATAGCAGTTTACAGCACAACTTCTCCGGATGACAGCAAGGCGTTCTCATTTATTACTGTGGCATCATCGACTAGCTCCTCCTGCTCATCAGTGATGTGGACACTTTCTGTATTTATCTTCTGCTTGAATTTCCCGGGACACAAACTCCTATGATGAACATTTTTACTTTTAAACGACATACTTTTACACGACATATGTCGTGTAACGTGTACCGACCGTAAGGATTACAATATAATAGAATTTTCCTTTTGCATTCTTTGGCTATTTGATTGAAGACAAATGATCGATTAAATGATTAAGATGTGTGAAAACAGGTATCATATAATTGCCTTTAAATACACAAAATCAGCTTGACTTAAGCCGGTTGTCATGCAATTTATGACCATCAACTCTATGGTCATCAATTAGCTGGTAGCTATATGATCAGTGCCTTTGATCGTCAAACGGTCAAAGTTATTAGTTTACACTTATAAACTAGACCAATAGAGATAATCAACAACAGAAAACAAGTAGTCTGTTTTACCGTAATACCTATCATACGAATGACAATAATATCACTATCACATACGGTCATCAAATATACTGCAAGCCAGTCTACTATTGCGGTACTACTAATTTCAGCTCAACATAGGCTGACAGTGTTATCATCAATAAGTCACACTATATGCAAACTATTTTATATACTTGTTGAACCAATGCTACTCACCTAATGGAGTTCCAGTATCGACCCGGTTATAAACCTAACTATTATAACTAGTCCGACCCTCTAGAAAGCAATGCGTTCTCAGAGAGTACTGATGGAGCTAGTTGATGTAGAGGATATAAGCATCAAAGTCCTAGTTAGTTATCCATTGAGTATGTCTCTCGTGCATCTAGCTAGCTTTCGCTTTCCGTCTTGAGTAACATTCAAAGACATAATGAATAATAACACTTCCAACTCACCTTATATACCCAAGCCCAATAACATGACTCACTTGGATTGGCTGAATGATTCTGTCTCTCTGTCTCAGAAAACGCTTATTACTTACTTTTGCTTGATGAGTCTATAGATGGAGTGTTGTTAAACGCTTTTAAGACTATGAACAAATTACAGTAATCTATGTGCACACTTTTCCTAGCGTATTTAAATCAATTGCTTTGGAAGTAACCAATAAAATTTCAACATTATAAGATAATTAAATGATAGAAACCAACGAATGTTTTACATACTTTGGATTGAAGACTTTTGACGTTGATTTTATTGAACAGAACGACTTGTTATTGATTAATGAAATGGCGTACTGCAAATAAGGGGATATCGAAAGCAACTTCCTTCAGACACTTCTTTCTTTCTTCCATTGTTCTGAATTTTGGGGCACTCATCGCTCCAGTGATTCTTTGTACAATATCTACACTGTTTAAATGTAGTGTGCGTTTGCTTTAACGTTGAATGATAGAGCTTCGATAGAACCCCAAGGCTGGCCCTTGACGTTACTCCAATCATTATTCCTCTTATGTTGACTCCTATCAGCATCTTTCTCTTTATCATTGGTTTTCGACGAGTTCTACCCTTGCCTCTCACTACTTGTTTTCGTGTTTTCTGTTTTTCTGAAGCTATGATATATTATGTTAGCAAAGGACACAGTTTCTCATCAGTCCACTTGCTTTTGGTTCCCTTTTAAATCTCCAACTTTGATTTAATAACTGATTTGAACACATCCTGGTGTTTATCCTGGCCTTGGACCACAAGTGATCTTAGGTGTTTGTAAATAGTGTCCAGCAATTGCCTAAGATTGTCAACACGATCACTTGATGAATGGAAATTTATTATTTCGCTGTAAGGCCAATAGTTTCTTGAATGTTACTTAATCTCTCCTTTAGTATATCGATTGCAACAGAATACTTTTCTCCTAGAAGAGCTAATTCGGACACAGCTTTCTTCGCATCACTGTATAACTTGCTTCTAAGGTAGTTGAACTTCTCAATTTCACTTAAGGTTTCGTTTCTGTTAACGGAGCTATCAACTGACTACCAAAATTCTATCCACATAAGGTTGTCGCCATTGATTTATTAAATTTTTTCAAGTTTTGGAAGTTTCCTCTGACTGTAATGTATTGGCGAGCACTTGTAGATTCCAAATAATCTCTGAAAATTCTTCTGCATTTCTAACGATCAGTGCATTTCATTTGACTCACTTTTTTTTTCATTTGACTCACTAGAAATCCGGGGTTTATCGCGTTTAAGAAAAGCATCTTCTTCTTTAAGTGCGTTTTGTAAATGGAATTCGAATTCCTTAAGTCGACAACAAATAGATAAAACTGAATCTGAAATCTCACTGTCTTCATCTAGAATCTGTGTTGTAAATTTGTCTTCGTCCTCGATTTCGGTGGTGACTTTTTCCTATTGAGTTTCGAGTTTTGCACAGTAAGTATTTAACGTGTCGTATAACACACGAATTCTAGATAAAGTTTCTGACTTACTAAGAGTTAATGTAACCCTCAATCATCGTCAGAATCTTTTTCAAAATGTTAATGTAGTGGGTTTCTTCAACTTTCAGGTATATCATCTTTGACATTTTTGTTTTTATCATTGGTCTTCAAATTTAAAGAATGTAAACACTGAATGCACCAATAACATTCCTTATAAAATACAACAATTTTAACCCACGATTAAAATCCGTTTCGCGGTACCAGTTTGTAGTGAACTTTTCAACACTACAAAAAGACACACATTTTTGTTTTTCTATTTATTTCTTTTACTTTTAACCAATAAAATTTCACATTTTCACAAATAAATAATAACACTTTTTAATACAAATGTAAACACCAATGTTGTTTTGAATACATTAGATATACCAATTTTAAACGTGTATATCTCGTTTTTATAGCAATAATTCTTGCCAAAAGATTAATCATGAAAATCACGGAAATCTTAATTTTTAGTGGAAAAGAGAAATATAGGTGAGAGCACTTATTAGCGGAAACCTGTTTATCACGTGAATTATAACACAATATGGCGGAGCAATAACTAGACACTGTGAACACGTCAATTAGTACCCCTAGTGAGTGAATAGTACAACATTTCGTTACAAATATCAAATGAAATAAACAAACACTATTCTAAAGCCGAATTACCAAAATAAGAAAAATGTGGACGTTGTTAAATAAGTCATTCGCCATTAAAGAAAATCATGCTGTGTAATATGATCCTTTAATTAATAATGAAACCTAAAAAGGTCTTAAAAATATTAGGACTGTTACGTTTTTTTATTTAAAATATTATGCCCAGTATACGACTAATTAGTTAAGCATACAGTTATAGACAGTGGCAATCCTTCTCAAACATGTTTGTTCTGCAGAATAATGCTTATGTTGCAGATGTTTTGTTTCAAGGGATTTATTACACATATAATTACTTGATATAATATTTAGGCTTATAAAAATAATGATAATAAAAAATTTTGATATCTAAGGGGGTTTGTCGACTGACAATTTTATCTGTGTGTATATTTTTGATATATACATTCTATTTTAACATTGAGAAATAAAATATGCACATGAAGCGGAGTTTACTTGTATACTTTAGGAAAACATGTTTCATCAATGGAAGATAGATAAAATCTAATCAATTTATTTATCCATTTTAATAGGATATATGATTGGGATCACCGCCTATACGACATCAACGATATGGAAGCTGAACTAATAGACCCGCAACAACGCCTAGTGCTTGACTGCATACACATGGCTTTAGAAGACGCTGGCCTGACCAAAAAAGATATTGATGGATCTAATACTAGAGTCATTATTGGTAAGTAGTGTTTACTTTTATCAGTTTGATTTCAGAACGTTTACGTAAGTCGATAATAAGCAAAATAAATACAACGTTTAATGAAAAATGGAATATAATATGTTTTGGCTGTTTAGCTTGTTTTGAATGGTAAAACAAATGCCATTCTGAATGCTTTAATTATTGCACAGTCCAAACACTATGTTTTCGTCGTTTTAAATGTGCTGATGTTTATTAAATGATTGAATTTTAAAATTGAATAATAAAAATTCAAAAGTTACGGTAAAGATCAGTTATTAAATTAGGTTAAAAGCCAAAAAAAATGCAAAACAGCTTTTTCAAATAAATTAAAACAATGTCTTTCTATTATAATTTTTTGCAATTACATGTATACATATTTGAAATCGTTTAATTTAAATCCATATTTTGTCGTGATCTAATTCTTGTATCCTGTTTCTTACAGTTTTTAGAGTTCGAATATGAATGAAACAGAACAGAATTAACGGAATATTAAATAATAGAGTAATATGCTTGTGTTAGACATTTTTAGCATGTGACATTAGATATTTAAGAACAAGACGTTATATTTTTTAATTGAAATGTGTACATTAGGAAAAGCCAGTATGACAGGAAAACACCGACACCCCCCACAAGAAAATATAAAATAAAGATAAACTGAAATCATGCATGTGTAATATGCATTTCAAAATTAGATTTAAAACATTCACAAAAGAGGGGTTGCCGCCATGAGACAATCATTTACTTTGTAAATTATGGGGGTTTAAACAAGGTATAAGGCTCCAATCGCACTCTTGCAAGTTCAGCTTTTTAACATTATTTTAATATTTTTAAAATATTGTTAACACTTAATTGTTTGTGGCGTCTATTTTGGAGCTGGTTATTGTATAACCATGTTGTCTTCTCCTCTATTGTTGAGCTGTGTGGAGAGGCTGTGTCTGCCGGATATGGCCTTCCTGATATGCATATTTCACGTGTTAGATGACTCATTTCGCGTATGTCACTGTTAAGCGTTAAAGATACTTAGCTTCCATGTTCGAAGTTGTCGTTCTGGCGGGTAGGCGCCTTCTGCTAAGCACACAAGGCGTTTAGGAGTCATCATCCGGTTGGTTGGACTGTTTGTTGGTCTGTGGCACGATCTGCGTCCACTGTTTTAAAGATATCGACTTAAACCTTTAAACTTATCTTAATGATTAGATTTCGGTAATATATTTTTTCATATGGATCAGTCAATTATTTTTTAAGGGGAGCACGGTTCAACCAAATCTTAAGACGCGAACTACTTCTACAGTTTTCAAAATATTGACATGAAACTTTAAACACATGTTCGGCATTAAGTGTAGATGCGCATGACACATTTTTGTGTGGATCAGTCCATTATTATATGCAGGGGACATGACTTAACGAAATTGTTATGCAAACTTCTACACTTTTCAAGATATTGACTTGAAAATGAAGCGTTCATGTACGCAGCATTTTTTGTGGATCAGTCCATTATTTTTTTGGAGAGAATCACAATATCTTATAAACCTCTTCTACAGTTTCCAACATAATTACTTCAAACTTTATACATATGTTCGGCATGAACCGAAGATGTGCTCGACATATTTTTCATGTGGATCTTTCAATTTTTTGCAAGAAGGGGGGGGGGGGGGGGGCACGATTTCACAAAATCTTCTGAAGCGAACCACTTCTACAGTTTTAAAGATATTGACTTGAAACTTTAGCCATAATTATGTTTGACAGTGTACAGTCCATCATTGTTGGGAGGGGAGCAGGATTTAACTATATCACGTGTAATTTGTTTAATTAAATTTGCCAAATCTTACCTGCAATAACCAAGCAGATTTTGATCTAAACGTTTTAGTGTCTTAAAAGTTAGTCTTTCTGAACATTTCATTCTCTGATTATTCACTAATTTGATTATACAAACATTTTAAATTAGTAGCAGAGTGAAAATATCCGTGTTAGAATTTCCTATATTCATACTGGTCTTAATGATAATCAGAGGTCTTATTCTTGTTATTTGTCAATGACCTGTTGAACTCTGCTGCTTAGGTCTGTGTTATGTAATACTAAGACCATTGTTCTGGAGGGTTTTATACATTATAATTTCTTCTTTTACAGTTACTAACCTATTAAACATTCTAACTTTAAACCACTTTGAAAATCAGGCTTTTCTGAATATTTCATTTACTGATAGGTAAATAAATACAAACATTATTTCTGTAAACTCTGATAAAGCAGTATTGCTGGGATATTAAATCACATTTAGTGACAGCACTAGTGTGTTATAAAATATACATCTTTCTTATTTGCTTCTTCAGGTTCTATGACCGATGACTATAAAAGCCAAGTTATGGACGATACCACGATCAATAGCACGTATTCTGTCACTGGAACACACAATAGCATCATCAGTGCAAGGCCCGCATACATATACAACCTGAATGGACCAGCATTGACCATTGATAGTGCATGTTCGTCTTCTCTTGTTGCCATAGATATAGCATTAGAAAAAATTCATTCAGGTAAGATAATCCATTTATCAAGTAGAGAATATATCATGTGATAGCAGAACGGCATCCGGAACAACACACTTAAATGGATCGCTTCTTTTCTAGGTAAAAGAACCCAGCAAGTCATTGTAGAGGGGAGTATATCGGAGAGACTTGAAGTCCTTTCAGGAGTACCCCAGGGAACAGTGTTGGGACCGCTACTTTTCCTCGTTTACATCAACGATCTTCCCTCTGTCTGTCGACTTTCACAAGCCAATCTGTTTGCCGACGACACACTTCTGTTTAAGCACATCAGGAACGACAACGATGCTGCCAAACTCCAAGAAGACCGCTCTGCTTTAGAGGATTGGGAATCCAAGTGGCAAATGAGCTTCCACCCAGAGAAATGTACCGTGCTGAGGATCACAACAGGGAAACGCCAATGCCGGCAGACCACTTACTATCTCCATGGTTGCCAATGGGGCGAAATACCTTGGTGTCACCCTCAGCGACGACCTTCAATGGGAAAAGCACACACAGGCAACAGAAGCCAAGGCCTCCCGTACCCTTGGATTCCTCCGTCGTAACCTGAGAGGTTGCAGTAAAGCTGTCCGTGAGACGACTTATATATCAATGGTTCGTCCTACCATGGAATATGCTGCAGCGTCCTGGGACCCATACAAGGCAGAAGATGTCAACTGCCTTGACAAAGTCCAGCGCCGTGCGGCCAGATATGTCGTCAACAATTATACAGACAGGACCCCAGGATGTGTCACTGCAATGGTCAGTCAACTTGGATGGGAACCACTCCAAGAGTGTCGCAGAATATTGAGACTGACCATGCTCTTCAAGATCACCCACAACCTAGTGGACATCCCAGAGGCAACACAAATTGTCAAAGCCAGCGACAGAAGGACCAGAGGTGTCAACAGACTTTTCCTCCCTACACAAACGTCACTGTGTACAAGCAGTCTTTCTTCCCAAGAACGATACAGGACTGGAATCGACTGCCAACAAAGACCACGGACATCTCGGACATTGAGGCCTTCAAGGCTGCTCTTCACGCCTCAGTAGCAGCCACGCCCCTGTTCTCAGCGTAGAGATCTCACGTGTGTACTATAGTTTTAATTGTACATAGCCAAACATTTTAATTGTCCAGCTACCTGGAAACGTGAATGTCTTGCCCCAACCTAGTTCCGTGGACAAATTACAATCCAGCTTAGGATTCCTGTCCTGTATTAGAAAGAAGAAGAAGGAGAACACTCTGAACTGAATATAATTTAACTTTCAGCACCTTGATTCACATGACAATGCTCCAGTTAAAAGTCTGAAAGGCGTCAGTTTTATTCCCACGATAGGCGGCATGTAGTAATCTTACTGTCCGACCGTTCTGCCAGTAAAATCTTATCCTCGGACAAATAAGCCTAGTTGTGTATATCGTCAGGAGTTTCCTCTCGTCCCGATTTATTCAGCAGAGCTATGATCATTTTATTATTTAGACCGATAAGCAATAAAATGTAATGTTTAGAAAAAAGTAAAATATGCATATCAGGAATCGCCACACTCACAAAACACAGCCTCCCTACGCAGCGGAAAAAAAGGAGAGGAAGAGAGAGAGAGAAGATGCATATCAGAAATAGCCACAGTAAAATATGCGCATTCGCACACAGCCAAAGAAGCAGAGAGGAAAAGAGTGCTTGCGGTTATAAAATGATCTACTAGTATTTAAAAATAGACAGCACATAAAAAGAACGCAAACGAAAAATAAACCCGAGATTTCAACGCCTTGGAACGGTCCGTTGCATAATAATTTTTGCCAGTTGGGGTTGAAACACTTCCCTCAACAGTTTCTCATTTTAACAAATACTTCAGCCTATATAAAGGAAATTTAATAAATCTGATAAATGTAATGTACAAACTTTAACTGCCTGTTTAAGTCAATAATTATTATACACATTTCCTATTTAATGTCCAGGGCTTTCGGGAAGCATTAGTCAGTTCTATCGATATTCTCTTGTGTTCAGTTCAGGCTAGCCAATTTCCAAAGAGAACAAATCGTGTATCGTCTCTTTTTAGGTATCAGTGACATGGCAATATGTGGCGGTGTGAATGTTCTTATGGACCCGCAGCTCTTCATAGCTCTATGTCGTGCAAGAATGTTGTCACCAACAGGACAATGTAGAACGTTCACAAAGGACGCTGACGGATATGCCAGAGGTGAGGGATGTGGAATCGTCATCCTTAAATCACTACAGAAGGCAAGTGTACAACTGTTTTAACGCGAATATCGAAAGGATAATTAAGACGGTACAAGATATTTCAATTATACACATTATATTAATGAATACCAAAATCCAAAATATATATTCATAATTAGAGAATTTGAATGACGCAAATTTAATACAGATCTAATTTATTGTTTATCCTGGGAATTTATCGTTTGGAATGGATAACGCGTGTACTTTCTACTTATTGTTTTTATCTAGGTAAATGTATTTTCCAACTGTACTCAGAAGAAACCAAGTAACTGATAAACAATAAACTGAAAATCAACATACTAGACTTTGATTCAAACAAAATACATGTATGGTAATACTATGCTATACATTTTAAAGCATGTAATCGGATCAACATTGTATAATTTATAAAATGCATCTATTGGCAGTAAGGCTCCAACGTTAACACGTGTAAACGGTAACGTTTCGATTACAGGCCGGAAACGTTTACAGAATCTCGGACCGTTTATACGAACGGTCACGTGATTGTAAAGGCGGCAAAATATTTACTGAAAATCGGTAACGATACACTTAAAAAATATTAATGCTATTAACACTACTAAGTACACAATTGTACTTTAATATGTAATTAACATTGTTGAGGTATAAAAAAAAATCTCGCTTTTTTATGGGTTTCCGCGATGTCCATAAATTTCAAAAGCTTTTGAAAACAGGGGTCATCTAATCCCTTTTGAGAATATTCATGGGTTCATTATCAGATCTTAATTAGTCATATCTTGTATTTAGTGAACTTTACTGCTTATGAACGTGCTTTAACTTCATTTTTTTTCAGTGGGCAAATAAGGGTTAAATTCATTTTTATAAAATGAAATATACACAAAAGTTTTTTTTATTCTTGACCACTTTTCAAAATTCCCCTGCATCAAAATAACCCCAAGCTAAGAATGAGGTGGGGCTCAAATGTGAGAAAAAATCAAATTTGCTTGCATAAAATGCAAGAATCTGCATCAGTTGAAATCCCTGGATGTCGAGATCATGAGTGTAGCAAAATGACGGATTCTGAATTTCACAGGAATCCACCAGAGTTTAGCGATCCCTTATAATGGAGTTGTATTTGTTATTTACAACATACAAAGTTCGGTGAAACCTGTCACATTGCTCCCAGGTTTGTAGGATATAAACAACGTTTAAACGGCATCGTTTCGTTTTTCATGGTCCGTGTAAACGTTTACAAAAAATTGTAAACGTTGGAGCCTTACAAGCATTTAAGAAATCTAGTATGACGCAACAGTTTCATAACCAAATATTTAACAAACTTGCTATCTTTTACCCCCAAATCCTGCAAGCTTTATGTCGCGGAAATGGTTTTCTGTTTTGAATACGTCAATAATATAGATGAAATGGGAATTTTGAAAGCCTGCGAAAACGACAAATATTAAAATATTGTTGGTTCGGTTTGATTGAGCCTGTTCATGGGCAGTAATGGAAATGCATATTACTGCCCACGTCGCCTAGGCCCAGATTGAGCGCAATAAACAGTACAATTTCGATCCATCCCAAATGACGGTATGCATATGGCGGTGAACATGGAACCTTCAATGCGGTATTTTCAGATTAATACCATTCCATGTTCAGCGACCTATGATCCCCAGATAAAAGGGTAAATGGGTTCTAAACGTGAAAACAATGGGCGGAACTAAAAAGTCTTGATTTTTATAGGGGATCTGATCATATAAATCCTGCGTTTCACAGACAACGCCAAATGTAGCATTTAAAAAGCAGGAAATATATCCTAGGGGTGATTGAACTATATCCAAAACTACATTTGATGGGGTATTGAAACCACCCATCTATAAACTGGCCGAAATATTAAATTAAAAGTAATTTTAGAAGTACAATTAACATAGTACATAAGTATCGTACTCATCGACCTTCAAAGAACGTAACTGATAACTGAAGTGATTGAATGTACGGGGAGACTTTTACAGCCCCCACACGGCACAAACAACGCTGCTGTAATATAAAAATAAAATAAAGAAAAAAAAAACAACACTGAATTGGCGTTTGACTAGTTAAATGTTTATGAATTATTATTTCAAAATATGTAAACTTAATATGCGAAACAATTGGTTATTACGTGAAATCCCCCTGAAAACAAAAAAAAACACAGCACAAATCAAACAATAAAAATACAAAACAAATAAAAACAGGTAGGTGTTCTCATTCTTTAAAACTATTCTTCATTTTTATTAATTATTGATTATTGAAGCACTGGAGTATTTTCGTCAGTATCATGAAAGTGTAATCATAAGTGTTAGTGGAAAATGGCACACTTAAAATGACGAAAAACTAGATCATAAAGGTCCATTTGAAGTCCATTTTGAAGTAATTGTTATTTAATAATAAACTATTGCCACAATTTCAATGTAACAATACATGCTGATAAAGTTGAGGGGTGATGAAGCAAGGGAAATAAACAGCATGTCTTAGTAACATAAGTTCAATAATAATTGTGCATGGTCGGCATCGTCTTACGGTACTTTTAGAGAAGTAATCCTTGTCTTTCACACGTGCGATAATTTCTCTATGTGTCCTCTGGCTTTTGACTGTAAGCACGTCTTTCTTGTTAATGATATGATATAAAGATGATTCAATTTTATTTCAGGCGAAAGCTGATGGAAATAAAATATGGGGAACAATAAGAACTGGAACCAATCAAGATGGTCACATGGCTACGCCTATCACAGCTCCATCAAGCGTACAGCAACAAAAGCTCATAGAAAATGTATACAGACGGTATGCTGTGGACAAGGCCAGAATTCAAGTTATTGAAGCTCATGGTATATTTTTGTTGGAAATCAATATTTTATGTCCGCAATACTATCCATCTATGTTTGCCGCCACGTGAACATGTGATTTCTCATTTTCTCTGTTTAGTTCCGGCCATTGTATTTTTAGGGCAAAGACATTCATTTATCTGAGGACATTACGGCGCTGAACATGGAAAGATATTTTTCTGAACATACCGCATTAAAGGTCAAATGTTCACCGTCATATGCACATCATCATTTGCGATTTATCGAAATAGAACTGTTTACTGGTGTAAATATTGAGTTACGCAGTAATATGTATTTAAGTAACTGTCCTTGAACAGATTCAATAAAACCAAGTCTGAAATTTTTCCATATTTTGTCATTTTCGGTGGCTTTCAAAATTCCTTCATTCATAATTTCTGCTAAAATATGACATTTGCGTCAAACACTCTGATTGAAATCATCTCTAAATTCAGAACCTGACGACAAGTTACCTATTTTATTTACAATCCGCCGAACTAATCAGATCAGCGAAAATACCAAATTGTCGAAGCGTCCCGAACGTATATATAGGCTGTATCTATTAATACACAATGTGATGTATGTATTATCACATTCATTTTCCACTGTAATGATATCGTTAGGTCATTTAATAGCGCTATGAATCATACTACATGTTTTGACTTTTGCTAAAAAAAGTAACCGAGAAAATCCACTATTTCTTATATACGATGTTGGCTGACCGTCATCAGACTTTACATTTTGCTATTTTGTTATATCTGAGTTGACTGAGGTTGGACTATAACAACACATCCATCAAATAGAAACAGTATATTTTGGCCGGAAATCAGTGTATTCATATTCAAAATAAAAAATTGTCGATTTCAGGAACCGGTACCGCAATAGGTGATCCAGCCGAGATAGACGCACTAGGATCTCAATTTGGTAAGGCTTGTATGTCCAAAAGAGTGGTTCACATTGGCCCGGTAAAGACAAACATAGGACATTTAGAGGCGGCAGCTGGTGTTGCTAGTGTTATTAAAGTGCTCCTTATGATGAGAAATGAACAAATAGTGTTTTATACTAAAGACAACGAAAATCCAAAACTCAAACTTTCCGAAAAAGGCTTTGTTGTTCCCACGGAATTGAGCTTATGGGAGTGTTCTGCGGAAGAAACACGTATTGCTTGTGTCAATAGTTTTGGTTTTGGTGGTACTAATGCCCATGCTATTATCAAAGAATATAAGCAAGCATCAAAGCCTATAGCAAATCATCACACTGTTTTACCCTATATTGTTGTCATTTCAGCTTTTGATGAAAAAGGCTTAGAGGAAAGTTTAAATTATTTCAAAATATCTTTAGAATCAAAGCCATATAATATTGCATCACTATCTTGTACATCAACCTGGTAACGAGATCATAGGCCAAAACGAGCTGCAATGTTTGGGAAAACACAAAATGAACTAATACGACAATGTGATAACCTGTTAAAAACTCAAACAATCAGTAAAACTTTCCTATCCGCAGAAAAAAGAATTATTTTTGTCTTCTGTGGAGTAGGAACATAATGGAATGGGATGTGTACGGAACTTATGAAAATTGATGCTTTTCAGACGGCAGTCAAAGAAGTAGATCGTCATCTACAACCACTTGTAGGATGGTCCATTGCAAATACGTTTAAAGAGTCCTGTGATATAAATGCCGTACCAATAATTGCCCACATAGCTATTTTTGCATGTCAAGTAGGCCTTGCAGCGTTATGGGCAATTTCGGAGTAAAGCCAGATGCAATAGTAGGTCAGTCAGTTGGTGAAGTGGCTGCTGCATATGTTGCTGATTATATAGACCTTGAAACTGCTGTAAAAATTATTTATTTAAGATCCAGATATCTTGCTGTCGTAACGAAAGGAACAATGGCACTGATCCGGGGTCTTGATACGCAAATAGTAGAAACATACTGCAGGGATAAATACTTCAGGAAAGATATTTCTGTCTCCGTGGCTGTGTACAATAGTCCAGTTTCATGTACAGTGGCAGGAACTGAAGAAGGCATAACAGGCCTGACAGATGAAGTATTTCAAAAATACCCAGAGGCTACAATAACCAATATCCCTGTCAAATGTGCATACCACAGTCATGTTGTAGCTGACGCCTCGCTAGAACTTGGTAAGGAATTGAGAGGTATAGAAGTTAAGGCAGGAAAAGTACAGGTTTTTTCCACTGTCACTGGTGACAGAATATCTGAAGAAGTTAACTTTGCAAGTTCATGATATTGGGAAAGAAATGTTAAACTGCCAGTCTTATTAAAAGACGCAATCAGTAAATCAGTTGTCAAGGACAAACACAACATTTTTGTTGAAATTGGACCGGCGCCTGTTTTAAGAACTCATTTTCAGAATATATTTGAAGAAAAAAGCAGATGTTCTGTATTTTCCTCAATGAAGAAATCAAATGAAATATCCACTTTGACGGAAACCATGTGTGCTTTGTTCTGTCATGGAGTAGTTTTGAACTGGAATGCCTTTCTGCCGTGTCAGCAAGAAATAACTGACATCCCAAAATACATGTTTCAAAAACAGCGACATCTTTATATGAACCCCAGAACTATTACAAGGAATCAAGGGTTTGAAAGACCGATCACCGATCACATGTTTGTTGAGCAACTTCCACAGGCAGATGGAACCGCACACTTTAATGCCAAAATTTCTGAAACACTTACTCCGTTCGTTTATGAGCATATTATTTCAGATTCATTTATAATTCCTGGTGCATTGTTTGCTGAGTCTGGGTTTGAGATAGCGCGCAAATTGATGGGAGAATCAAAAGAACGAGTATCAGTGTCGTTGGATTTTCTTCGTCCAGTGAAATGCGAGTATGGAGAGAAAATCGATCTCGATATATCAACCTTCACACAAAATGGATCAATTTTATTTCACGTGACACGTAACAAGATTGCAATATGCAAAGGCTGGGGTTGCGCAAATAATCAGGTACCACTACAAAAGCGGAGAGAGAACATTGATAGTCTTAAACTTTTCATTTTAAGAGAAAAGTGCACACAAATTAAAAGTAATGAAATATACTTGCAGCTAGAGGCTATAGGTTTCAAGTATGGCCAAAGTTTTCGAATGATGACAGAATGCTTGACGAACGGTACTGTCAACAATCAATTCAACTTCTCATGACCTTCAAAACGAAATCAAACAAAAAAACATGAAGTTCATGCCTGTAGCGATTGAAGACTTGCGTGTTTGGAAAAATCCCAAGAAGACAATGTATATATATACAAAAAGAACAAATACTACTTATCTTGAAACTGTTTTTCAAGTACACTACAATATCATCCTCATGGACTGTGAAGGTGTTGTTATTGCCGGGCTGCAGAACTATACAACATATGGGAAGAAAAAGAACACACCTTTCAACGCACCTTGTGAGTTGAAATATCAACTAACCTGGTTACCTTTGAAGAAACCGAATCATCCGCAGAAGAGTACCCCAAAAATATTGGCACTAACGAATACTTATGGCATTTCTGTTTCAACAGAGCTCGAAAATGTCGAGAATATACGTCTACACCAAAACAATGATTCCATATATACGCAGGAATATGTTGAAAAATCATTTAAAGATGAGCAAAACAATGTTATTGATGTTGTGTTACTTATTATTAAACAGTGTCACTCTCTGGAAAAAAATCTAAGTCCGGAAGATGCAGAGTTTATTAACACTGCTGTTAAAGAGAATTGCATGTTGGTCACAGATATTGTTCGTTACATGACAGACAAAAAAATCAGTGCGCCGCTGTATATTGTGACACAAAATACCCAGCCATCTTTCGTGATGGAAACTGCCGAGATAAACTTGTTTGGACAAGAAGTCTGGGGTTTCGTACGATCTGTTCATATGGAGTTCTTGCACGGTGAAATTACACTGGTTGACCTTCAACCTTCTCTGAAAGAAACAAAGGCTGATCTCCTTCGTTTCATTGCATCCACATACGATAAAATGACAGAAACAAACCCTGAAATTCTGATAAGAAAAAATGAAGTATTTGCAGCACAATTTTCAAAAATGCCAAGATGGGAGGCTATTCCTCTTGTGAGAGCAGAGATGACGTGTAATGCTGAAATGACACATGTTTACAAAATATTTGCGTCGCAACCAGAATCAGTATTTCTGTCAGATTTCACACAGAATGAAGTCAATAGGAAAGCTTTATAATGGTACGAATTCGATGTATTTGTTTTCATCCAATATTCATTAAACCAATTACAAGTTGTGAAAAAGAGATCAATTTAGAAACATGGATACAACCTATCAATCCAGAAAACGCAATTTATGCATTAGAGTACATTGGATCAGCAGGGAAACACAATTCCAACACGTCGGAAACATTTGGTGTCGACGAACAGGAAGAAATTATTGCGATATTTTCCATCTGAGATAAACACGGAAATGTATATTCCAGAACAATGCACTGTAAAATTAAAAGACTTGCCGTTTTATCAACCAGGCCTTTTGTTGTATGTCATGATCAACTGGAAATTAATAAGTTGTGTTCCCGACAATGCAAATGTCATCATTTTAGTAGATATCCTAATGAACTAGCATATATGATTACACAAGAAATGCTAAAGGATATACGAAACGCACAAGTTTATAGTTTGGAAGACAATGTGGATTTAATAGAAATCGACGTTCTGTTTTCATTAGAACCTTTAGATCCGAGCTTTCGCTTTGTACGAAATTGCAAAAGAATAATTTGTTAAGAAGAAAACTTAGATGAGCTGCTTAGGAGTTTGATATCAAGAAGTAAGGAGATAAAAGTTGAAACACATTCGACAAAACATCTTTTACGGTGTACGAATGTCGAGAAAGACATGCCACATGTTGTTTTATGGTTACAAATGCATTTGCAGTCAATATTTCCGTTGCTTAAATCAAATATGACCCAGAATCACTTGGACAAAGATAAAACACATTGGTCTCTGCCGACATTTTGGAAAAAGGTAAACTTAATGTTCCAGTGTGTAATCCGCTGAGTAAATTGTTCAGCAGATATGGTGTTTATATCGTAACAGGTGGCCTTTCCGGCCTTGGTTGGGAAATAGTAAAACTAATTGGTGAGATGGGGGCTGGTACAATTGCTATACTCTCACGCCAAAAACACAAAACGAATATAGAAATTCAACAGGAAGAGAAAAAGAATGGAAGCAGAATAGTTTCCGTTACTTGTGATGTGACACATTTAAAATCTGTTCAGAATGCGATTTCAGAAATTGAAGATCAGTCGAATGACAGTCAAATTAAGGGAATTTTTCACTGCGCTGGAGTTTTGCAAGGGCAACTTTTGTTTAATTTGGACGAATCAAGTACAGACGTGGTTCTTAAGCCTAAAGTGCTAGGTACGATAAATTTGCATATTGCAACGCAATACATGGATCTAGACTACTTTGTCGTATCTTCGTCAATAAGTAGCATTATAGGATCACCTGGACAAAATAGCTATGGTGCAACAAACTCATTTTTAGACATATTCATGAAATGGCGAAGAGGAAGAGGAATGGTTGGGCAAGCTATTAACTGGGGCTCATTGTCTGTTGGGATGGCTGCAAGACCTGACTTCAAGAATAACTTCGAAAAACGAGGATTTAATCTGCTTTTATGTGATGAAATCAGAAGTTGTTTTAAAGAAGTTTTGATGCAAAACTCCACATCTGTCATTTATGCAGATGTCAACTGGGACATATTTTTAAACGACTTCAAAAATGAACGCCAAGTTGGGCCTCTGAAGCAAATGATTGTGCTTTTCAAAGAAACAGCTACTTCAACTATAGATTTTTGAAACAATTTCCAAAGACAATTTGTCGTTTGATTTCCAATTCCTGAAGACAAAAAGCGAAACTGATCAGAGGGAAGCAATTGAAAAACTCGTCGTTGAAATTACCAAGAAGATAATAGGAGGATGTAGCGATGAAATATCACATTCAAAAACTTTGGAAGACATTGGCTTTGACTCTATGTCAACAATAACTTTTATCAATATTGTAGCGTCTACAACAATTTACACGATTGACCGAGAGTTTATGCTCGATACCAGCCGAACGATTGAACAGATTGAACATTTGCTTTATGACAACATATTCAGGGAAAAGGAAAACGTAGAAAAATAACTACGTACAAATCTCAACTTTTAATACCGCCCATTGTTCAATAATTTAGGGTAAACTCCACCCTTTACCATGGTAGCATACGTCGCTGATGATAAATTAAGTTGTTGTGTTCGATGTATGGAAATCGGAACTGGTTACATGTACTTGTATTCAGGTTGCGTTGCAATCAAGAAGATTTCGATGCCTAGCATCATGTCGGCGCGAGAAATACTACCTCAGTATGTATTAATCGGATGAAACCTAATGCAATTTCACATAAAAACTACTCAATGAAGACTGCATTCGAATGCACGGTCTAATTAAACCTTGATGAACATGTGCACTTTAGAAAGGCATGTCTTTTAAGAGTATTTTTAACTTTGGTTTTTGAATATTTTTATCAAAGATGCAAAGAGACAAAATAGACTAGGGTTCTTGAAGGGAAGATTGACAACGATTACAATTTCAAAATTTGTTCGAAATCACATTTTTTTTCTGTTACGGATCGTATTTAGGCCACCTGAATAATGACAATTGTAATATGTTTACGGGGTTTATTTTGAATTCAAAGGGGATATAGTGGATGTGAAAAAAATCTATGTTTGCCAAACAAAAACAAAACAAATAACAACTGTCGGTGTCTGCATCCTATAAATGTCTTATAAAATTCGCATTTGCCATTAATGCAGTCATAAACATTCAGCCTTTTCAAGTGAAAGCGAAGATTAGTTTCTATAACTATAAATGTTGGGTACATGTCACAGACTAAATTAAATACTGTTTACACGACTGTCGTTCATGGTTATGTGTACACGGAGGGCCTTTCTCGGTGCATCACTTAACGATTTTCAATGACATTGCTTTGAATACAGACTTCACAAAATCAAAATGATGTGTTTTAACATGGTGCTTAGAATGAATAGTATGTATTTTAACCTTTAGCCTACGTGTATGTATAAATGCGCATTCAGTTTTTAACCGATCCTTTGACTAATTTTTTTGCTTTGTCGGAGAGAAAGGAAATACCTTCATTGTTTTTACATACCATAATACCCTCTGATGTGTTTGTTATTACTTATTTACTATCGGCGTATTTTTGTTTTAAGATGCATGTCCAATTGGTGTCGCCAGCATTTACGCCTGAAGTTACGCTCTTATATGGTGTGTGTCCTGAACGTTTGATTAACAGTGCACGTTGGAACAAATCCTGATTTGTGAAATGTTTGCAAAATACTAGTACTCTACCAAAAAATACATCATCATCGTTTTTTTTGTTTAAGCCGTTAAACTGTATATGGATTAAAGTGACTGTCCGTATATCTTAACGTCCAAATAACAAAGATAATAAAATTTTGAAAACTCTGCAAATTTCACTGACTGACCTTTATTATAAAACTGTCCGTTTACCGCTTTATCAAACAGTTACATAACATCCATAACACCTAGTTTGTTTTCTACATGACTCATTGTCTTCCAAAGAAGACTCCATATTTTCTTTCAAAGATTGATTAGGTAAAGGAATTAATTGTTTAAATGTCCTGAAATGGCCGTCCATATTATCTTAAAATTTACTCGATAGAGTAGTAGTATTTCGCAAACAAAAATAATAAATTCAATGTTTTTTACATAAATGTGTTTGTTTATAATGGTTACTGTGTGATTTTCGAATGATCTAAGTATTTCAAACATTATTGCAATAAAACCAGTTTAAGGCTACATTCTTTCACGTTTGATCAGAATATGTTTACCAATGAGCGATTACAGGCTGTCAACCAGGTCATTTCCAAAATATAGGAAAAATAAAGGAATATTTTTGCAACAAATATAGGAGTTTTTGGATGATTTTTAGGAGTTTGCAACTGATAATAGTTTTATTTACTTGCAATTAAACAAATGATTTTCACCTGTGCATTTACTGTTTCTACAATTATCAATGTCCAAAATGTCCACTGTAAACCATTAACTTTAACATCAGCACCATCAAGCACATCACCAGCATCTGAATGACCATTCAAACAAGGGGGAAATGCAGAAAATGCATTAACAAAGCCGGATTTTTCAGTTTAAGTTTTTGTCTTCTATGATATTATAGTACTGTACACAGCATCGACCCATCCACTCATAGTCATATTGCTTAGTGTGTAAAAATCTGGGTTAAAATATCCAAACGTGTTCAGTCAAAAGTGACCCCAAGGCATACTTTGAACAAACTCTATTGAGAACCTGTAGGCAATACATCATACAAAATTATATTCCCTTCACTACTCTAGAAGTTCCGGAATAAACGATTTTTAATATGATTCCATTTATTTATTTAATCTGCATGGAACAGTACTACAGTCAAATAAGTTAGTTAACCTTAATACAAAGAATATTGCCACAAGTTTCAAGAGTAATGATAAAAACGTATCAAGGTATAACCATAACTGAACTTTAATTCAAACTGCCATTGAATTTCTATACAAACGCAATAATTTTCAAAAGCCAAAGCCTTCGTGGGAATAGGACATTATACCTTTTAGGCTCATTGAAGTTTTACATTAATTTAACTTAATTTATCCATTAAGTGGTTCTATAAAAGAAACACACTAGTTTTAGGAAACTATGCAAATATTTTGCAGAATATCCTAATAAAAACATTTTAATGTTACAAATAGTTGTTGAAAATTTTTAAACAATATTGTTTTTATTACCTCCCTTTATTTGACTTTGCTCTTTGAATCATATTGTTTTTGTAAAGACACCATATTTTGCATACACTCTTTTCCAACAGAGTTTGATAACATTCTTTTCAAACTGGAAAACTGACCACAAAAGTCAGCTGAAGAATTCTTGTTCACAGTCAAGCATGTTTTTCCCAGAGGTCCATCTTGACGTTTGAGAAGACCACATACACCATACCAACTATAAGCTCTCTAGTCCTTGCAGTTTGTGAATAAAATTTAATGATCTTTAACATTTTTTGCATTTGGTTGCAACTGCAACAAGAATTCTGCATAGAAGTGAAAATTTGTTTTTGAAAGGTAAGCCTTAATACACAGAAACCTGCTACAAAGTTGTTCTAGAATCAGATTAAAACTTAAGTAAATGCTACCCGCCAAGTTTTCACCAATCTAAAAGTTGAGTTTTGATCTTGAAAATAAGAAGAAAGCAAAAGCAGTATCAAAGCAATATTTACTCTCTTCATTAATCGGCAAAAACAAATACTAAAAAATATAGGAGAAATATAGGATTATAGGAGACTTTTCAGAATATAGGACCTTGATCCAAAATATAGGAGAAATATAGGAATATAGGAATCGGTTGACAGCCTGCGATTTGTATGCCCCATGATCAGAGAGAACATGCATATGCTCGTTATGAGAGGATTCTATCGCAATTGTTTTTAGAAGAATTATGGTCCGATCTTAATTTCAGTCTCGAAGTTCTATAAATTTACAATTAAATTGATGAAAGCGTGTTTCTCAAACATCTCATTTTGGATGAATAATTATTCATGTAACAAGCAGGCTGGAGTGGCGGGATATGTATCCTGCGGACACAGTCTAATTGTTGTAACATTGTATCAAAAGTTTGCTCAGCTCATTATATTTCATGGAATTTTCACGGATATATATGTATATAAACTATGAAAATTAAAACATACGTTCCGATAATTATTATGCATTAGTTGGAAGTTGTTTCGTAAGTTGTGTATTTTACTAACTTGCTGAAAATTTCATCGTTTTTAAATGCAATGCACTCAATAACACATGTAGCAATTGATATATTTTGTGCTATTATGTTTTATTATAAATAGAAGAATCATTATGTGTAAATATTTATGTACATATTATTATAATGCGTATGTCATTTTAATCCATGTTTGTACATAGATGAGACTTTAACAAAGATTTCATATAATAATTATCTATGCACCTTTATTGTTACATAAATATTAATTATCGGTGACATTTCAAATCAGGGAAATAATTTTAATTTTTTTTTCATTATCGTATGATACATTAGTTCGTTATAATCACACAATAAAAAATTATCTTTCTAAAATTCTAATTATATATACGCCACATTTATGTTTGTGTAACATTGTATTTATGAATAAAAGGGGGAGAAAATAAATTATCATACCTTCAACATCTCTTTTTATGTTCCCCAAGTCTGAATTGCACATGAATACATTACCGTATGCGTTTTGATAGCTTTTACGATACCATTTGCTATAACTTTGTAAACTCGATTTGATTAACACTGCATGTAGCATTAAGTGTTGCAAATTTTTATTAAAACAAGGTATGTCATTGTTTTCAATAATGTGACCAAACTTTAAACTTTTACACGCATTAAGGGTACGCAAACATAAGTGGGTAAATAGGCTTAAGTTTCAAAATTTATTTTTAAAATACTAATCATGATGATTGTCATTCAAATTTTATCAAATAAATACATTTGTTTGTGTTGGTCAGCAATTTCACACAAAGGACAGACGAATAAATACTCTAATTACCAAGCACGCCAATCGATTTACATTAATGTAAAATTTCTGAATAATCAAAACTGACTTCAGCGCTTAATAATAACGTGTAATTTTTTGTGGTAATTTGTCAAAATATTGGCGTTAGTTGAGAATGCACATTTCACTGCAAATGTCGGTTTTAAGTTCACGACGACGAATAAATGTCTGAAATTATTGTTACAAATGAGCGTGTAGTAAGTCTTTACGCAATATCGTGATTAATTTTTTAGTAAGTGTTTTAAACAGCGATGTTAAGTTCTTGTGTAATATTTAATGTGTCTGTGCTGTGTATATAGAGGAAATGCGGTCATATAAATTAAGCACGTTGAAAAAACAGGCATCTGTAACTGACATTAACTTAAATTAAGCTTGTTGTGAGCAATTATGTCGAGTTTGAATGACGAAATGAAGCGATTTCTCAACGTACATGGATACGTTTTTCTCTTTTGTTTTAACTTAATTGGTAGTAAGGACACTTGTTTGTCATGAACGTGCTTGCAAACGTAAATGCAGCTTAGTGTTCGCATTTCTAACAATATATAATTATTTGTAATATAAAACGTTCACACAATCATTCTCTGTAAAAATGTAATAAAAATGAAACCACAAAACGGAACGTTGAGATAACCCCCGAAAAAATAATACCGAGAATTCGGTCAGTCAATACACAAAAATTTAATATAATACACTCGGTGGTAAAACTTGCAATGGCTGACTTAAATAGCTTTTAACCTGCTTTTAAAGTTTTTGGGTGGATATTTTTCAACAAAACACAATCCAAAATGGCTAAATAAGGGATTTAATGGTTAATGCTTATTACTAGTAGAGAATAGTGAATTCATGCAAACCCAACACCAAGTTATTTAAGGGATTGCCACACTCCTCCCAACTTTGTTCATCAATAAAAAGAAAATTATCAAAATCTCAATAACGGCAAAATGCCGTTAAACAAAACTTTGCACAAATGTATGTTATTAATGTATCTGTATTTTGCAGATGGTAAGACAAGTTAGAAAAGTCAAGGAAAATAGCGAGATCTAAAAATTCCCTAAATTTCTATTTACATAAATTCACAAAAACTAAGCAACACAAAACATCATTTTAAATGCCCACATGAGTAATACGATACTGACAACAATTTATTGTGTCCTCGTGACTTACATATGTAAACTTTAGGAGATATTAGTAAAAGTGTGTTTGACCTTCAATTTTCTGTTCGCTTCCTGGTCGCGTAAACCGATGACAATCACTGATTTCTCTTTAGTAGTTGAAATTTTTTTACAAAGTACACAACATTTTCTTGTCAGTATCATTGCGCTCACGTGGGAATTTAAAATTTTGTTTTGTATCGTTTAGTTATTGTGAAATTATGTAAATAGAATTTTAACGAATTTTTAGGTCAAGCTTTTTTCTTTACTTTTCTATTGAGTCCTACTGTATGCAAAATAAAGATTCATTAGTAACATTCAATTGTGCAAAGTTTTATTGAACGGCATTTTGCCATTATTGAGATTTTTATAATTTTCTTTTTATCGATGAACAAAGTTGGGAGGAGTGTGGCAATCCCTTAAGTGCAGTGAAAGTGATTGGCTTTCTTTCTTTCCTCATACAATGTCACTGCCAAAAATATTGAAACAAATTTATTTACCAGAGTCCCTATACCAGAGTCACTATAATCCCAAAACTATCAACCTTAATATAGGTTGCAATGATCCTTCTCAAAGTTTAACTTTAAACTTAGTAAAAATCCCAAATAACGTTATATTGTAAGTTTTTAACCCTACAGTGACCCTGATAAGTACAAAAATTATTGACTCACCAATACCCTGAAATGGACCACTACACTGCACTATGTTGTCACTGTCCAACACACTTGCAACTACAGAAAATAAATTCACTGTCACTGTTAAATATACTGTCACTGTTAATGCACCGTCTCTAACGTCTCTCCTCCCGGGCCAAAGAAATCGTGTCCTCAAGAAAGAATCGTTTGCATGGAATATCCTCCTGTGGTGAAGACGATGCAGTCCACTGGAAACGAACGAAGAAGATCTCCTCAATGATCCGTCCTTAGTAACGTGAAAGGAAATCACTTTTTGTCCAAAGGTGGAATGATCAAATAGTAATACCTCGAATACTATACTATGTCACTTACGACAATTTCTGTTGAAATCGACTTTCCTCGATTTCTTATCCAACAAGTTTGAACGTCCTATGTTCACCAGGAATGCATAAGAATGCTGAACAATAAACCAGGTGTGTAGTCCAAACACTAAATGAAGTGTTAGTGTTAAGTCCAACAACTTGAAAAAAAAACTTCTTCAAGCTTTTCTAGCATCAGTTTATAAGTAAATATGCAGATTTATGGTTTTCACAAACGTTTGGTCCATCCAAGAGCTTGAAAATACTGGAACTCTAATGTTCACCACATCACTGGGGTTCCATTGTAGAACATGTATATTTGGGGGTGAACTTAAAAGTGATAACAACTGTCCAGATCATTGTATGGTAAATACTAGATTTATTCCAGTTTAATACAGTTCCATATCAATTCAACTCTGTCCAGTACACTCAAATACTGAACGGCCAAACCGGGCATGATCTATGGGATCTTCAGCCCTTTACACATCAGATATTGTGTAGAAAAACCTCAAGTTCTCATCTGGATCACCTGGATCTCACTGAGTCCTGTGTGCTTCAATAAAATGGAAAGTTTAAACCACTAGAACCCCTAAAATGACTGAGCATAAACTAGCGATTGATAAGAACGACCAATTATTTCATCGACCTTCTCCCCTGAAAATAATATTTGTACTGACAAAGAGGGCACTATATTTCCCGCCAAATCAAGGGAAATAACTCCAAGTAAAAAGATAAGTTAAATACCAAGAAGACAGCAAGGGAACATCTCAAAACACAGATTACCAAAAAAACTAGGTCTGGCTACAATTGCTTACCGGACAGATTAAACGTTAGAAATTTGGATAAGAATTCGTTATTCATCCGTAAACAAAAAAGAGCCTTAGAAGAGCATATCAATAACATCATGATTTTTGTAACAAATTTAAACTTGTTGCAGTTAAAGCATATTGATGGCACTTCTGAAGTTTTCAGTCGTCAAACGTACAATGGTTATGAAATGTTGGTGGGAGTTTTTAGATTGTGCGGTGTAGATGAACGTGTAAAAAACAAAAGTGATTATAAAAAAATCAAATTCGATTGCCGCACGGGAATTACACATAAACAGAGTGTGCTAATGTGGATGATGTAATACGTAAAATATGTACACGATTTGCAAATAATTACTATTGTATGGTCATATTTAGCATAATAACAAAATGTCTTTTAATTAAAATAATTTTATTTTGAGACACTCGAAATTTAAAGGTGTGCACTTAAAACTTTTTACAAGTGTAGACATAAGGATATCAATAGAACCCGGCATCTTTGGCCTATAAGTCACCAACATATATTAGCAATTATAAATTATAGCAATAAGTCAAATTATACAATTTTTAATAAGTGTATCAACAATCAAACTGGCCGCAATTTTAAGAGCATTCAGAAGAATGATTGCTGCATCTAAGAATAATTAAAAAAAATTAAAAATCAATATCCTGCTTACTCCGTGATCCTTGACTCTAATCTACAAAAACAGCGCACGCGCAGTGAAACATGTCTTCATCTTATTTAGTTTTACCTAAAACTCTAGGTAAATGTCTAAACTGTACATTACTAACTGAAATAGCTCAGAAAAAGTATGATAGAATTAAATATTCTTACCTTTGACATACATGGATAATGTTCTAGGTCGTCTGGAAGCTTGCTCATCGATCCGTGACATTTCATTGCCTGGCTGATGACGTCATTAAATTTGCATTTTGTTAACACTGCTTACATGAAAGTATGAGTCACAACTGTTAGACTCCATGCAAGTGTCATGATTTAGATTGATCTAGTATTGAAAAGCAAAGAAAAAATAACATGATATCAGGATATACATCCTGTACTGTTTTACTATTTTTGATGGTTTGGAACTACAAGAACTTGACCTTTATGCTAATATAAAAATTGTAAGAGGAGTAATTTCAGATTCCAATGTTTTAACTTTAAGTAATTAAAAATGGATAAATTTTAAAAATTCACAAATCCATCTCTAGGCAGTCGTTAAATTGATTCATTACAGATAGTCTTCCATTTCATAATTCATAACAAAAACAAAAATGGATGACAGTTTAATTGGTCTTTACTCAAATTTCAAACTTGGGAAAAATTTTGTTTGGCAGTATACTTAGTTCATTACAATCCGATCGATGTAGACAGTGTTCCAACAAAGCTGTCAGTGACGTGTCAAAATGGGAGAGGAAATAATGAAATTTTGAGGAAAATGGTGGATTTTTGGTTATATTTTTTAATAATAAGATAAAATCAATTCAATTAAATGTTTTCTATCTATTTTTTACGCCTTTTGTAGCCTATTTATTCCAAATACTGCTGAAAAATATTGTTTCAAATAAATATCTGCAGTATCTGATTAAAGTTTTGACCGCACCAGCGTGTAATCCGTCCATGAAATTACGTCACGGATCGATGGGTGATAACGGATCGATATTTGTTCTGCAATATCTTTTGCATTACTTTTCGAACACCCCTCGTACATACAAAATTACGTACTAGTCTTGCTGGCTGTTTTAGTTGATTTTAGCCTATACGAGTTGAGTAACGGCATATTGGCTCAAAGATGACGTTCTATATTGTATCTTTTAGATTTCTATTTGATGAAATTTTAATTTTATTTAAATGAGAATGCCATTAAAATTACTTATCCCTTGGTGAGATCATGAGCAAAGCGCATTTAATCGAGGTCTGAGTAATTCCAAAAGTCACACACTCGACCGTAGTTTTAGTTAAGAGGATATACCGAAATCGGATATAAATATCTCTGACACATATTTTGACTAACAACTAAGCAAGCGCATTATTGAAGAATTGCATAGAAGTGTTCAAAATCACTTTAGAACCCATAATGGAATAAGAAGCCGATAATTTTCATAATTTGTGACCTTTCATTTTACCACTTCCTTGATTAAATGGCAGCGGTTTCCAAAGCATTAGTTTAATGGTTTTTTCATAACAGAAGTGAAAACCAAGTATCGTAATACGTTTCAAGTTGCACCAAAGAGAAATTAAAATAATATGATCAATGTAGTTAGAACATTGGTTAAGTGTAAAACCATTTACACAATATATTAAAACATATATAAATAAAGATACGTGTAATATTATTCTTTACATCTTTTTTTAGCCATTGAAATGTGACGAGAACACAACTTACACTTTAACCTTCTTTATTCTCAAAGATAATTTATTCTATTTATGAAGGTTTTAAGAGACATCTCTTTAAAATAGATGAAAATGGAACTTTGAAAGCGACCGAACATGACAAATTTGAAAATATTGCAGGCTCGGTTTGACTAAGCCTGTTCATGAGCAGCAATGGAAATGCATATTACTGCCCACGCCGCCTAGCCCGCAACTCTATAAACAGTACAAATTTTGACGAATCCCAAACGATGGTATGCATATGGCGGTGAACATGGAACCTTCAATGTGGTATTTTCAGATTAATACCATTCCATGTTCAGCGGCGTATGGTCCTCACGCCCCAGATAAAGAGAATATACTCGTAAATCCTGCATATAACAGAAAACGCCAAAGGCAAAATTTTAAAAGCAAGAAGTATATCCTTGTGGTGATTGAATAATATCAGAATCTTTATTGTCTAGGATATTGAAACCACCCATCTATAAACTGGCAGAAAAATTAAAACAGAAGCAACTTTAGAAGAACTTTTTACATAGTACACAAGTATCGAGCTCAACGACCTTCAAAGGACTTAACTGATAACAGCACTGATTGAATGTACGGGGAGACTTTTTACAGCGCCACACGGCACAAACAACACTACTGTGATATTATAATAGATGAAAAGGGAACTTTGAAAGCCACCGAACACGACAAATATGACTTTTATTATCGTGTACTTGCTGATTTGCTTCTTGGGGCTCTAGTCTCAGTAAGGTCATTGTCAATGCAATTAGCCTCTTATCTTTTGTATGTTTGTGCTTTTCATTTGCATGAAACATTATCGAGTTGATGTTTGGGTTGGTGCTTTTTCACCAAGACAGCTTGTACTTGTTTGTTCATATGAGAACCAGTTAGGGCAAGTGTGAGGTTAGTACAATCTAGAACCGGGTTTAAACCCCAAATGCCAAATTGTTTTGCGTTTGACCGTTCCAATACGGTAACCCATTGAGTTCTCTTTTCATTGATTGTTTGTAGTGTCAGTTTTGAAATTGATCATTTCATTTCATATGCTCTTTTTTTCTCTGTGCGTGTTGGCAGTGTAAGGACGCGGTGCCTTTTGAATGTGACCATTCCTGATATGCATATTGCAATTTTTGCAGCAGATTCTTCACTAGTTGTTTACGACTAGCGAGCCGCTCGGTCCTTAGCATTTTATTGTCGACAAACCTACGTTTCTCTCACGGTATATGAATTGTGAATAACATAATAGAACTAACAAAAGATTTCAGACAATGATTTTATTCTAGTTAAATTTAACTGTTGAAAGTTCAGCTTATTACCGACTACATTTTTTGAAATCGAAAACTTGTAACTGTTCTCTACCGATCAAAAACTATTTGAAACGCGGTGTAGCAAATACTGTGTCACATATGTCCAGTGTGTGTCTGCCCAAATCTGTGCATGAAATATGTTTTTCTTTCCTTAACGCCAAAAAGAGATTATTTTTTAAGTTTCAGTGAACCCAAAGTAGCGAAAAAATCTATTATTCATTAAATAGGAATCTATTCGTAAAAACTATCGAGGAATACTTGGTTTAATGTTTAAATGCATCCCTCTAATGGTTCTATAAAGTAAGTAGGTAGGATAGGGTAGGGTAGGGTAGGTCGGTCGGTCGGTCGGTCAGTAATCATTTATTATAGTGACATGTGAACATCGTTACAAAGCGACATAAATATATAAATAAATAGATGTATCCACCCGGCCCAACGGGTGGCGATCGCAAAGATCAAAGAACTGAAAAGCGATCGCTATTTTTGTTTAATTTCTACTTTTTGATGTTACCGGGAAGAAAACATCGGCACGTGCTTTAATTTGTTTTCGAAGTCAGATTGTTTGTTTTGCATATTTGTTGTGGGTTCTGTGATCGTTACATTTGTTATAGGTCGACCAAGCTAAATTGGCGATGTTTACAATTATTTATAGAATGTAAAACCGGGTTAATGCAAATTTGCGCGTTAAAACTACTATTTTGCCTTTTTATATCACATCGTCCTGATAGCTCAGTGGTTAACGCGTCCGGCTGCCATAGGCCTAACTTTTGTCGACACGCGTTTTATTTACACTGATACACGGCTTTTAAGAAAAAAAAATTATATATTTTTTTAAGTTTTACTGCAGTCATTTCAAAGTATTATATGTTTTTGCTTCAGTTAATTTTATCTCGGAAATAATTATTGTGCAAAAAAATATTTTAAAAATGTAAACAAAAACATGTTTCGAACCTACAACCTATAACAGCGTTGCTACATTTTAAAGTGTTTTAATGACTGCGTCTTAGACCACTCCGCTTATGGGACAAGTATTGGCAGCTTCACGCTTTGTAGTAAACAACGATTAAAATATTTTTTCATTGTTTACATGTAAGGTCAATGTAAACACGCCAATGTAAACATTGCCAAATTACCGTTTTCGAATAATAGGTGTATAAACCGTACGCATATGAGCTTGTAAATTTTCCAATATCATACTGCATATAGTTTAATCGTGTGTTTTAAAAGTTATTCAAAACGTCCTTTTACACCATATTAACATTTGATCCGACGATAATTAAGAATGAACCAAACAAAAGAGATCTTTCACCAATTTAAACACAGTTACCGGTTTGCTTTGGAGACCGCGCTATCCATGTAGAAATATCGATATTCAGTGGGGCATATTTACAAAAATTGTCATATGATTGACCGCGAGGGATTATAGAATTGGACTTAAAGACTTGGACGTAAGGCTTTCTTTATACGGAAGATGACATCAGTTCACCCAACAACAGGTAATTACTTGATTATGCGCAATCCTACTTTTTTTTAATGTTTCTATGTTGTCCGATCTCTTGCTGTTTCAATCGGATTGAAAGAAATTTGTAGAATAGAAAATATAGATTGTATAGTGACTTGTTTAAAGTAACCTGACACCAATCTCTGGTCGTAATGATCGATAGCAATATTTATAGTGATCACCGGGTAGAGCTATTTGAACTGTATAATAGGTAATCGATTCGTCGTCCCGTTTTAACTTCTATATATTAAACATAATGTTTGGTGATTCTGTTTATCTTCCTTTATAACTAAGAATTTGTCAAAAACTCTAATGCGTTTTTGATGAAAAAAGTTTTTTTCAGGTAAATGTTTTTTTATAAATTATACTGATTTTGCCTTTAAAAATGGATTTTCTACATGGCGTTGACATTTCACATATGAATTACTAAGACAAAACGGCATTTTCAAGAAACTCCCCTACCGTTCATGTAACATAACCATTTAGCAAATTAAACTATATCAAAATCTTCCACTGTCCTCCGGAGTGCATATTAATCATTGACATAATGTTTTAAAGAATACACTCAGAACATCGAAAAATCTCAGCTTTCCATTCTTTTTCCTCACAATGAATGTTAAATGGCACGGGACTTGAATTGCCTGACAAGACCACATAAAAGAGCTTTAATAACAGAATGTTTAATCTTTAGAAAACTAATTAGTAAAGATAAATGGAAAGAAATGTCTTTTCAACGAATTATTTTAATGACTCAACATTTTAAACAACTAAGTCTTTTCAATTTCTTAAGAAATAATTGAAAAGGGAACTTAAAATGCCACCGAACACGACAAACATGAAAATATTGCAGGCTCGGTTTGATTGAGTCTCTTCATGGTATTTCTCTGTTGTATTCAGGATGGAAGCCAGGCATGGGCCAGGCTCCGACGGAAGGACCACCCCCGGATCTTGGAGAAATGGAGAACGAACCTCCACCTGCATACACTGAAATTCCAGTACCACCTGTGATGGGATACGAGGGAGTAAGCTTTGCACAAGACAGTAAGTTTGGGCTACTTTTTATTGCGATACGTATACTAATTAACACAACGAATTTCTTCTTTTCCTTTTCATTTCTGAGGTTTTTTTAAACGCTCTCATTTGCTAGCCACAACAAGATACAGCTTTAAACATGTAGCATGTGCTCTCCTCGTGATATTATGACCAGAGCTGAAGGTTATAACACTGAGATTTGAAACCAGTCTCAAATCTCAAGCATCTGATTGGCTGAAAAGGCGACTGGTCGCCATTTCAGCCAAACAGATGCTTGAGATTTGAGACTGGTTTCCATGCTCAGTTTTCAAACCTTGGTCACCAGTCTTGGTTTGTGTTTGTTCAGTTTTGTTTAAAATAAAAAGTACATTTTTTGGCTACGAAATGGTTCTTATAAATTTTAAGATTTATCAATATCATATGTTTATTAATGAAAACGATTTGTAACATTTTCACATTTTACAGGATTGTGCATTTGATGTTTCTATTACTAGAAATAAAGATGTTTCGGATACATGTAGTTACAACTCGTATTAACAAAGAAAAATTATTGATTTGCCCATGGAATATACAAACATGCGTCAGGGAAGTGTCAATAGTTTACTATTAACAACTAATGTTTAGGCGCTGTCACCCTACGGGTTCGATCCCGATGTCTGCTATATCAACGAATAAACCACAGCCAACTTGTTTCAAATCAGTGAAGTTTGATTGAAGGATTTGATTGACCATCTATTTGTAATTTTTTACAGACATGTTACACTTCTTTCTAATATATTTTATGATAGAGGCAGTTCCCCCTCCACCAGTGGCATTGGCTAAGCCTGCAGGAGATCGTCCGCCCCAAACATTCACCAAGTATGTATCGTACATTTGAATATTTATTTTTTAGCCCTTACATTTCTAAACAAACCAAAACACAAACGAGCAATGAATGCAATTAAAATTTATTTGTAATGGAACCGTGTACATATATGTTCTCTCAAATAATATATGAAGGACATATGTGAGGCGGATGAACGCAAGAACCGGGTTTAAACCTCCTATAGCATACTTGGCCACTTTCAGTTCCAAGGCGGTAACGGTTATTTGTGTAAATGTATAATTCGCTTTTCAGGAAAAGCCTAGCTTAGAAAACAATGCTAACCAACAGATGCAATGAAGAGGAAACACGCGGCATAAATTATAAAGACATCAATAGACCACAGAAACAATAATCGAGAACTCACACGGGTAGCCGCCTTGAAACGGTGGTCATTGCCCACTACCGAGTGTTAGCAAGCAGTTCTAGTCAAATAATAATAATAATATTTCCCCATCAGTTTCTGTTTCTTGTGGCCGTGGAGAACCCTTTCTTAGATCTAAGTTTATCCTACCCTCAGTTGAACAAAGTTTTGCAGCCACACATGTGTTTTAAGTACTTATTTGAAGTTATAAAAGTACCTTTCAGCGAAGCATTAATGTAAATAATGAGTTATCTTAGATAAAACCATTAACTGCAAGTTTCAAGATTTCAATAGCAGAACTTATAATAAAAATAGATGAAAAGTGAACTTTGAAAGCCGACAAATACGACAAAATTAATATGAAAATATTGCAGGCTCGGTTTAATTGAGCCTGTTCATGGGCAGCAATGGAAATGCATGAATCTTAACACAAACTTCCGGAAATAGCAACAGAAACAACCTTTTCGATTATTGTTTTTTTTTTTATTTTCTTGCATAAAAAAATTGCTCAAGTGTTTATACAGAAATTTTCCGATTTTTACATACAGTACTGCCCAACTGGACGAGGAGCAATGTCGTGAAGCTATGCTACAGTTTGTCGCAGAAAACTGCTGCTATGGCAGCAAACCTGCAAAAGAAATGAAGATTCTCGAATTTGTGGGGACAACCGCGCTTCATGTAAGTCTCATTAGGCGAGTTTTTATTTACTTATTTAATTATTTAGTATTTAGTCTTTGCTCTGTCAAGGGTCTGGAGTTTGCTACTTTTCTATAACACTAGAAACACACATGGCTTCACATCTTACACATGCTTCAAAACTTACAAAATTAAGAAAAAAAAAACATGAAACAGTCGTATCCGGAATTGCCTCGAACAGAAAATAAGCCTCCCCTACGCAGCCAAAAAGTATTAAGGAAAAGAGAGCTTGAGTTTACGGGAGGATACGATGAATTCCTCCTACAAGTCCGTTTTAGAATGGAAGTTTAAGTTTAATTTCTTTACAGTATATCTTGGAGACGTTCGCTGAGGGTAGAGACACCAAAAATGACTTTGCTCCCTACATGGGAGGCCCTGTTGACGGTCCAGAGAACGGACCTCCGCCTCTTCCATGGGATATTCCATGCCAGCCAAATGTTATGTTCCAAACACATCATATTAAGATTGAAGTACCGCACACGTCAGTCGTTCGGGTAAACACGGATAACAAATGATAATTAATATCTCTATAACATTTGTTTGAAGAATTATCTACACATTTAATAACAAAAATATATTCGAATGTGTAACAGTTTTCTTCTAGTAAAATTAAACGACACAATTATTTAATTGTTTTCTTTTGTTATTTTAATTAATAATTTTGACACAATTATTTAATTGTTTTCTTTTGTTATTTTATTTAATATTTTCAGTCATTAAGTATAATGTATTCTATTGATATAATATTATTAAATATAGCAATGAACATTTTCAGTAATAAATATTAAATAATCTCCGGTTTTCTTAACGGTGTACTTTAGCCGTGTTCCGGTTGTAACGCCCGGGGCTGGAATTGGTGCTGGCGCTGTGGAGGGCGAGGAAATGTTCAGTGCTTTTCTTGTGGGGGAAGAGGATATAGCAGGCAATATAACCCCAATACGAAATCACACTACAACCGAACATGCCATGGGTGTGGAGGCGGCGGTAGGCGTAGGTTAGTGGTATCCAAGAAAAACAATACTTATTTGTTATTTGCTGTCGACTCGTCGATGATCGTCTTTTGTTACTCACAAATAAAACTTTGCAAAGTAATATTAAAATATTATTTTTATCTGAAACTTATTTAACATTTTAAAAATGATATAACATTGTATTTATGTTCAAACAGATTTTAAATACTTTAAAGTAAAGTGTGATGTGGCTGTTTTCTAGGTGTGAACAATGTGGCGGGGACGGACGTATCACGTGCAGGACGTGTGAAGGTTTTGGTCAGCTGAGATGCTTCATTCTACTTACTGTTACTTAGTATGTTCTCCTGAATACATGCTGTATGTTGTCCGGTATCCATTTGCAATATTATGAACATACATCAATCTTATGTTCATGAAGATCAGTGGACTAGGGGTAGAGCGTCGGACTCCAGATCCGGAGACTGCGGGTTCGAGTCCCATCAGGGATGAGGTTCGTCTGCAGTTTCCTCAATCCACATTCGGCGCGAGTACTGGTTGGTAACCCACGAAGCAGTCATCGAGCGTGATTAATATAAGTTGGAATAACTTGTTTCACTATCGATGTAAAATAAATAAGTTTAAACTAAACTAAACTTTGTTCAAGAAAACTACTGTAGTACCACAGTGAATGTAAAATATATGCCCAAGGTTATAAAACTGAGCATGGAAACAGTCTCAAATCTCAAGCATCTGATTGGCTGATGTGGCACAGATCACAACCCGTTGCTTAATTAGAGAAAACCTAACCATATTAGTTAAACATCGCCGTTAACGCTATGATAAACCAACAGACGTGTTAAATTTGTATTTGAATTTATTATTGTGCTCGTTGCAATTTGTTGTTGTGCGAGAAGTGTAAATGAATGAAACTTCTAATGAAACGTCAGTTGGGCTTGATACATACAATTATACGTATGATTGACTTGTTTCTCGGATGTATTGTCTCTACTTCTTGATGCTGCAATGTGATTGTATGTCCGACTGGTATTTTTGTAATATATTTGATATGATAAAATACACCCAGTTTAGTCAACAGTTATCAATTTTTAATAATTTAAGCACCAACCATGAGGAAGATTACATTTTGGAGACGACAAACTTACCCGACGAATTAGTACGGAAGGCTGGCGGCGAAATTGTTTTTGAGGAGACCAGACTCATGGTAAATATATTAATTTTTTACTCAAAATGATATTATTTTGAATAGGCATTTACAACCCAGAAACTGAAATTTCTTAATAAATAAGATATTTTAAAAGTAACACTTCTGAACTTAGATCTCATAAAACTTGTGTCTTTCTAATCCGGAATATCGTGGAAATTGTGGTCTATGCACGTTTAAAATGGTAAATTCATTGCATCCAAATTTATTTAACTTGATTCATTATTTCCTATAGGTTTTTCTTATCTTGTATTTGTTTGTTATGTTTTTGCTGGAAGTGGGTGGGAGATATATTTTTGAGTACTGAAATAATAATGACTGGGGGTAGAGCCTAAAATTTAATGATGACTACCGTTCATTAAGCGAGGAATTTTGTTGCTGCTTTCCAATATGGCGGAAAAAATCGTGAATTTTTGACACTTGTGTGGATATTTTCACACGGTAAGCACATTATATACAAATATTTCATTGAATTGACTGATTTCCTATTCGGATCTACGATGTTAACGCTTGACTCGGTTTTTAATTTGAGCATCCTAGCTGTCCAAACAAAAAAGGTATTGAAACAAAATATTGCAAGGTTTGTTGTGTTTTTTATTGTCCCTTGCGAAAATCAGTTGTTTTCTTTAAAATCTGCTGGACACATGCCCCATTGGAGCATGTTTAATCCAAAATATGTCCGAAATGGAAAACTATGTTCATGCTAAAACGTTCTTTCGCCAAATAAATCAGGTTTAGGCTTAATTCTTGTGGCTGGTGTACTTTTAAGCCATATTTGGTGGCTGTTGTTTAGTAATCTCCTATACAGAGTCGTATCGTTCCGTACTCGTACTAAAACAAAACGATGAACGTATTGTGTCGAGACAAAACTAGGCTTGTTGCTGCATTTTTGCACAAAATGCTGGGCTTAATGTATTAATCTATCATGCCACAAAAAGTCATTATATCAAGCGTTAACATCATAGATCCGAAAAGGATATGTCTTTAAAGGAAATATTCGAATATAATGTGCTTACCGTGTGAAAAAATTCATCTCTTAAAGAACGGTAGACAACATCATTTAGGCTCTACCCCTGAATAAAAAACGTTTACGTTGTTCCTATGAACATATTTGTATATATTTTTGATGCGGGGTCTCATATCATTTAAGGGGATGCAAACATTGCAAAGCTAAAACTGTGAAATATATGTAAAAAGTAGAAGTTAAGGAAAATGCTTACAGATCATTCGATTCTTAAGAAATGTGTTTGTTTTTACGTTTGTTTTTACGTTTGCACCATCAGTTAAGACTAATTGCTCTCATTGAAGCCGAAACTGGCCCGAATATATGTATTTAATTTAGTGCAGTAATTGAGTTGGACAGTGTTTTGAACAAAACTGGCTAACAACAAACAAGCACAATATGCGTGCAAAGTTAACATTACAGTAACTAATTCAAATCGGATAACTAATATGTATTATAATGTGAATATCTTGTGTTACTGAGGCTGTTAGAGCTAGTAAGGTGAGCAGTCAGTACATTAGCCGGTTGACCCACACACCAATGTTTTAAACATCCATGAATAAAGGCAATGGCCCTTGTGTGGTACGGTCACCAGAAATACAGTCTGAATAAGATTTGCGCAAAATCTTACGGACTTAAGGAACTATTACATAGAAACCCGACTAGAAATATATATATATATATATATATATCAATGGCACACAAAAAAAACAATACATTAGGCGGCAGTAAACGGTTTTCTGATGTATCGCAAAACCGAAGAATCACAGCCCACACGACAAGTCCACTTGCTCCCTACTAGAACATACCTGAAACAGAAAGGGCACATAACTGACATCACAATGACATTCAGTTTGTGAAAACAAAGCAAAATAATATTCAAAACATATCAGTTGAATTTTAAGCACCATTCACTTTTACATTCTGGTCGCGAAAACTGGTCGTCCGACGAGGCAAAATTTCAAACATTCATCGGTTCACAGCTTTCTTATTGCTAACAAGCAAAATAAATGCTTGCCACTTTCACATGGTAAATTCCTTACTGTTTCATTAAATCATACTCAAAATATACCATAACCATCAAGATTTTGTATTACTCATACTTGTTTGTATGCCCCTTGAGAATTGCAAGTTAAACTGAAGGCAAAGCCAGAAATGTATTAGTTTTGCATTTCCAAGCGCCTGCCTCACACTGAAAGAATCAAGGTAAAAAAGAGGATGTCAGGCAATTTTTGGGGATCCTAGCTACACATGTAAACTGCAAATATAGCATCTAAAAGTATTTTAAAGTGCCACGAAGCTTACAGTTTGCCCATTTACCTCTTATCTTCAAAATTGACCGGGGCCAATTCGCATCTATTGCTAAAAACACTTTACTGATACCATTAAAACGACGTATAAATATGGAGTGGCACCTAAAAATACGTACGCACTACGTTTTAAATACCGGTGTTTATTCATTTAAATTATACGTTAACACGTGTACAATTGATATTTTCGTCGCATAAAACAGCATGATAAATTAACTGGTGCACTTGTTTTATCTAAACACCTGTGCACACTTAGTTTATCGTTACACTTTCAAAATAATTTGGTCGGACGTTTACAGTTATACGTCGGACGCATAAAGTAATATAATGTGCAACAGAATCGGACTACCATTTAATTTCGCGGGAACGAATTTTCGCGCAAAACCTGTAAACAACAAATTCGCTGGGGCATAAATTCGCGTAACTGTTTTTTCCTATAGAGAAACACTGCTAAATGGTTTAACTTCGCTGGGGTTGAATTTCGCGCTCTTGGCTTGGCGCGAAATACGCGAAAATTAAACCCGCGCGAAATAAAATGATTTAACAGTACATTTGAGCCATTTCGTGTGCCTTTTTTATATTCAATGTAAGAGGATTGGATTTACGTTTCAGTTACAACCACTGGTATCGTACCCCGTGCCAGAGATTAATATGAACTCTCAGCGGCTGGTCAGCTCACATAGAACAAACTGGCCATTGGAAAGAATGATCAACCAAGTAGGTACCCAAGCCGAATTTGAATAATGTAAATATGTATTAGATACACCTGTTAGTCATTACCGCATTGCCACCCATGGCCGATAATTCATTTGGTCTCGTATTTTCAACATCGGCAACAGTTAGTTTACATTTGTCGCTAGCAAAAAGCAAATAGTCAGTGGCTCATTTTGCGTTGTATTGAATATGTAAGCGGAATGTTTTTGTCAAATACCGGTTTCAAATTTGCAAGCTTTCGAAATATTAACTTCCTTTGGTATTGTTATTCAGCGACAGACCCTACGAGGCGTCCCCGTGACGGAAGTGAAGTATAAGTGGGATGACATCAAAACACGTTACTGGGTTTATGGAAATGAGAAGAAGGTCTACGCACCAGACTACCCACACCAGTGCTGTTGGGGCTGTGAAATATTGTGAGATAAAAATTGTTACAGTACCTGAGATATGGACTCTAACGCGACACTTTCGATAACTACGGTTCCCGTAAAGTGTCATATTGCTGTGGTTATCTTTTGATGGGACATTGTTGTTTGTTTAATCAAATTTTATATTGGCTATGCATGCAATTTTCTGTACAAATATCTGAAGAGAGTGGAGTCCTTAAAATAATATGACAGCATTTCACCGGAATTATGTGAATATAGTTTAATCGTTTGACACGGTGATATTCACATCTTTCGTCTCGAATAAAGGTGCATACACATCCAGACAGCCCATGTAGCACATTTGCGTTACTGAAGCAATGACCTGTACAGTAATGAAGAGAAAAAAGTCGACACGTAATGTTTCACAGTATGACTGTCCTACAAAACACAACCATAAAAAAAACAAACAACTCCGTTTGTGATGACGAGACTAGTATAGTTTTGAGCAACAACAGATTTTTTGGGTGAAAAACAAACATAACAATCCTTCCAAACATGTTACACCATATACAATGATAAAACTGTTTTACTGCAATTACTGCAACTAAATATCTGAATATAACATAAAATTCCGATAAATATAAGTGAAAATAATGTCCTCCTAACGTAGCATCTTATCTATAAACTCTTGAATCCTACATGTAAGTGGTAAGAATGCCATGAAAAAGATGACCAGTGAGGTAAATTACTTCCCAGTACAAAGTCCAAATTACTGATATCCGGTGACCTAGGTTTCTAAAATTAAATTTCTTGTCGGATTTTTAAAACTGAAAAGCCGCCATTTTGTTTCTCGATTCACTTTTTCAGAAGTCCTCCTCAAAGTGTTTCTTAGATGAACCCTCCAAATATGAGACAAAGTACTTATCTCAAAATGCTTCCTCAAACAAATACTAATCAAATTTTAGCGAAATAACTGATTTTGTGTTTGTCCGTTACAAAGAAATACACTGAATGAAGAACTTGAACCGCAATCATGAAAATTAAATGCAATGTTGCTCTTGGAGAAGTCTCAGTAGAATTAACCGCTTCTGTTTTGATCCTTCCAAAACACGTCATTTTCCTCCACTAAACAGCGCCCTCTATAAAATTGATAAAATCAGATTTTAGTCATGCTGTTTTGTGCCAACCGTTCTCCGCTATACGATGTAACGCAGAGAGCTATACTTCATTGTTTTGGCAGTTGGGGCCGGGACTGTGGTATTATGATGCACCTAAAAGATTGTACTAGCAATACCTTTCCTATATTTTCCGATATGTTTGTAGACACATATTCTTTCACTGAAAATTATTCAAGTTATTTTAATATTTCTCCAACAAATACATGTTTGGGCAAAATTTTAAGTTTCCATTGTTTTTGGCACCAATTACAGATTAAGGACATGCAAGGATAAATCAATCGGAATGGATTTGCAATATTTATTTATTCAATATATTTATCATTCTAACACAAACTTTTTGAATCATCGCATATAACTGCAATTTTATAATCATACATAATATATATATTGGTAAAAATGATGTAATAACCATATTTCATAGATAATTAAAATGCGCTATCTATTCAAAATCTCATTTAAAGCGAGTAGATCAGATAATGCAAATAAAGAATGAAAAATCTTTAAAATTAATGCGAGGGAAGACCAATAAAGGTATGTTTGTGAAAATAAACAATTTAAATAGTTTAAAACTTCTTCTGAAGAGGTCAATTACCATTCGGTTTTAATAGAAAAATCTGTCAACTCGGATGAACTGTTTTGGCGGGAACTCGGCAGTATGGCGCACGAAAAGGCTCGAATTTATACGACGGACGTATATTTTTGTATATTTACACGTTCACAATAAATTTTTAAAAATGATGCACCGCAATGAGACGTTCGGTTAAAATTGAAAACATCTGTCACTTCAAAGTTAACTGTTTCGGCGGGAACTCGGCATAGCATCTTTCCATCTTCACCAAACACTCGTACAAGTTACTTATAACGTTGATCACGAGCGTGGCTGTGACGTCACTATTATTGTTACAATGCGACATGATGATTGACGAAATATTTTAGTTGTAGGCCTACAAAAGTAGCTTTTAAAAACTAGCAAAGAACAACATCTTCTTTCAAATATTGGTTGCAATTTAAACTTTTTTTAGCTTTCGTGAACAATACTTTTCTTTATCAAAATAATAAGTTAACCAGAAATAATATATCGATATAACACTTTATACTAAGTAAAACCTCTGCTTTATTTGATATACACATAGAGATACTCGCAGTAATTCCGAAGAAGTTTGCTTAAAGTCGGAACGATCTTGTGTAAAGCCTACTGATTATTTGACTTTTTAATGATTAGTCACATCAACATGTCGCTTCTAGTCTTACATGTTGATTTAAACCTGCAGTGTCCGATTTATCGATTGATTCGAAGGATCCGATTTCAACTATAGTCACTACTAATCGTATTGAAAAGTCTCCCAATAAGCCACACGTGTTTTATGATAGAAAAAAATCAACAATGCCTTAAAGGATAATAATTATCAACGTTTGTTGCATATAAAAAGAGATGAAATATGCATTATTTCGACATTTCGTGTTTTCCTCATTTCGACATTTCTCCTTGCCGAAACGAACACATTAAATGGCAGAAATCATCCAACATAGTGAAGCCTTATTACAATACGAACAGTTCCAATATTGCTTCGGGCATAGTTTTATTGTTCCGATTTCAAAATTTATGATAGTCACAACTTGATTTTTATTAATGACTAATACAAAATGAGTAAGTTTTGTATCGTTAATATTTTACTTTTCTGCTCGATAATTTACATTTTAATATATAACAAGACTACAATACAACGGAGAGCTTCCCCACTGAGATATCAACCGAAAATTTCGGAATATACACGGGATCTCGAGTTAAATAATCAGGACACAGAGAAACAATTTGAAGGAAATACAAAATCAGACTTGAAAATAAACAGTGAAAATAATATGGAAACAGAAGGGAGGAGCGAATCACAGATTCTGTCGTATTTGCGACCTGAAGGGATTAGAGATAAAAATGACCAACAAATCAAAACAAAAAATATTGCAGAGAACAATGTTCTTGTTAAAAGGCGCAGTGCAAATATTTCCAGTAGAAAGGTTCATAAATTAGGAAAGGTGCTGAAAGAGAATAGCGATAGAGCAACTGACGAAGGAAGCAAATCAAATGGTATGGCAGACACCTATGTTCTTGTCAAACAGCAAAATTCCCTTGTTTCTAATGCAAAGGATAATAAATTAGAGAAGATGCGGAAATATGCAGCTAGCGCAGACGAAAGGAATTTTTTAGGAAGCATAGCTGTTCAAGAACATAATGATAAAGCAAACATTAACACCGAAAGTCGAGTTGCTGACAAGGAAACTAAAAAGAAATTGAGAAAAGCCATTGAAGATGTATCAAATATTGTTTATAGCTCTGAAGAGCTACACTCCGAAGTCCAGGCAATCCACAACTCTTTGTATGTTCCAAAACACGGTGACACTTGTATACAACGTAATTCTGGTTGCATAATTGTGGGTGTTGCGAAATGTGGTACAAGAGAGTTGTCAGATTTCATGAGCATGCATCCTCAACTTGTTGTGAAAACAGAACCCACGTATAAAATCAGTAGCAAATGGTTTCAGACTCGCCAAAGTAGGGCTGGTTTAAAGCGCAAAATGCCGTGCACGTATTCGGATCAGATAGGAATGATAAAAGCTGACAATTACTTAGCGGATGTAGACAAACCGAGGCAGATATATAAATTAGATCCCAATATGAAAATAATCGTGATGGTACGGGAACGTATAGCAAGAATGAAATCTCAATTAGCATACAGAGTGATCAAAAAAGAGGAAAATATAACATCGGCAAAGGAAGTTAGTTCCGATTTTACCAATATCCGTTTCACTGATAAGAATGGTGCACTAACTCTGTCCTCCTATAGTGAAGGAATGATACGATATTTAAGATTTTTTAAGCCGGAGCAAATCCATGTCATTGAATCCAGTGAGTTTATTGCCGATTCCGTCCGTGTCATGCAAGGAGTAGAAAAATTCCTACGGTTAAAACCTGTCATTTCTGAGAAATTTGTAGCGTTTAATCCGGAGAAGAATTTCTACTGCATCAAGCGATTTCATACGTCATCCAATGGTATGGTGTGTTATGCGGCTGACAGGGGCCGCAAGCTAGATGTTGAAATAGACCCACTTTCAATGGAAAAGTTAAAGGAGTATTTTAAACCACGTAACGAGAAATTTTTTGAGATTATTGGGAAGAGATTTGATTGGTGAAAGACAAAACACACTTATTAGAACTGGAAGAGAGGAAATATAGAACTTCGTTATATTATTTTAAATGCGATAAAACACAAAAGAAATGTTATTACCTGAACATCGATGTTATAAAGCTTTTGATTATACAGAACACTGAGAAAACGTATCTCCATAATTATATACTCTATTCCAAAACAAAGTGTGTACTTTGTTTTCGGGGAGTTTTCATTTACATCTTTTCTTAATGCCAAAATATTTGTTATCTAAATTGAGATTAGATAGTTTTACTGCAATCTCACTAAAGTCAGATATAACAAACTGTTAGATCTGATGACGGCCCTCAGACACCGTACATAAGCTATAGCGGTTTTCCCCGATACTATTTTTAGAAATTGTCAACACAGGAAGCATGATCTATAACGTTCGCAAAATGATCTGAAGATGTCATTAAATTACAATTAATGCAATACTACATAAACACATATATCTTCAGTTAAATACATCTTAAGCAGGCTGTAAACACTTTCCATGGTTTAAAATACTAAGTTTACTTTCACTTTTGCGATTTTGTAGGCGACAATCTGATTGGTTCAATGGGTTAGTAATAAAAGCACGTTTAAGTTACTCGTCGTCAGATCCTGATAGCGTAGCGGTTTTCAGGAGATGATTTTAATCAGATTGGTTTTACTGTAGACTTTGAATGATCTAATCTCAATTTGATATCAAATATTTATGTATTAAAAAGCAGTAAGTGTCAAATTACCAAAACAAAGGGCACACTTTCTTTTGGAATAGAGTATATTTTCTGTATAATTGAAAATATTTAAGATTTCTATTTCGATACTACTGTAAATCGACCAGCAGCACAAACGTGCTAGAGGCTCAGACCGAAAATCAAGTTAACGTTTAACCCTTTACTCCATATAAACCTGTTTTATCGCATGTGCCGTCTGATAGGGATCTACACTGTTCGCTGCTTTATTTGAAATAAACTAATGAATCAAAAATTGAACAGTGTAGATCCTACAAATAAATAGAAAGCAAAAAACGTTGTTATTTCATAGTGGTTAAATTGTGTTAGGATATTCTCAACCCCGAAAATGAAGGCTTCTTCCGGCGGTCCGTCTCTAGTTTTGAAGCGGTTGTGAACCCTATGGTTAAAAGATATATGTAAAGTAGTGTTTGGCCTTGAGTTTCCAGGTCGCGGAAATATTTGACAGAGGAATAAACATGTAGATTTATCATAATTGAAAGTTCCTTAAAAGGATAGAACATATTGTTGTCAGGATCATATAACACATGTTGGCATTTAAACTTTCACTAAACTGGTATTTATAATGTTTTATGTAAGTGCATGGCTTTACAGTCTCCAAGGTACATCCACTCTCACTACTTAATGTACGATAAAACTTAGTAATCTCACTGTATGCAATTTTAATGTACACTATGACGTCGAGCTGGTTTGCTTAAGTCTAATAAACTATTAGCTCTGTTCTGTCGTTCTGTTTAAAATCAATTTTATTGACTGTCTTGCTCATTTCCTTTATCGTTCGAACATTAGTTAACGTAAGCAAAATAAAGATAACACTTATTTATACAACGCTTTTATGATGTCCATTTTGCCGTTAGAGAGATTTTGATAACTATTTTTTTATTGATGATCTGCAATCAAGACTGAAGACTGCCCTGAAACATTTGCATATATTAAATCTATTGAACATCTCGGAATAAATATTGAAAATTTGGAAATATCTTCCCAGACATGTCAAGCTAACTAGTTCGCGTACCAGAATGACGTGCCCCAAGCAATGTTAAGTGATAACTGTTCATATAATATGAAAGTACTTAACAACCTTATAAGTAGACTATAGAATATGACATACATATTAGACACAAAGACATGAAAAGAAACATACAACTATGTCACCGGTATATAAAAAGAGTTAAAAACAATAGCATCAAAACAAGTTCAAAAGCTTTTCCTATCGTAAAATATTAAATAAGTTTAGATTTATGTGTCTCTTAAAACATGTGTACGATACTGCATTGCTTCCTTTATGAATTTTGAGATATTAATTGAATATTTGGTGTTTTTCGAAGACATCATTTTGCAGAATTTATGTGTATTCGGCCACTGAATGTTTCCAATATATTTCAAACGCAACTCTCTAAATTTCTGACAACACAAAATAAAATGATATTCAGATTCAACAAGGTATATCCCATCCCCCATTTCTTTCAGTTTTTCCCTAAGGTTCCCCCCTGCTAATCGAGTTCTTATTTTTTCCTTAGGTTGATTAGTGTTACAGTTTGGGGCCTCCGCGCACGCTTCTACTGGGACCTCCCTTCGGCCACAAGGGTCGGTCCTGTGGAGTTTAAATGGCTATTACTGTTCCTAGCGTTGGTTTTCGCGCTTTCACTACTTCCCGCGTCTACCTGCTTAGCCGGGCAATTTCTTGTGTCTTTATGTTTCTTATCTGTGTTTTGCTTATTTGGCATTCTATTTATAGCGTCAATCTCCCCGTGCTCCTCCACTTGCGTTCTTCTTGCGCTACCCCTGTTTTCCTGTCATACTTCTTAGTCTGTATCAAGTTAACAACATGGAAAATCGCCTCATCGATCGTATGGGGCTATTTGTGATACTCAATCTCAAACCGGATATCATCATCTAGGAGCCCATCGAGGAATCGGCGCACAAGATCTTCAGCACGAGTACTCCTGTCACGGTAACCGTGAGCTTTGTCATAAAGCCGTTTCAAATCGGCAGCATACTCTTCGGCCGTCTCGCCGTATTTCTTTGATTTCCTACTAAATTTCGCGGCAAACGAGCGCGCGGTTTCTATTTTCTTATAACGACTATCTAACTCCGAAATGAGTTCGCTATAATTTTTCAGAATCGCAAACGGAAGCTGTTTAAAAACAAATTCGCCTGCCTGACCCTCAATTCTGGGGAGGAGTTGGTCTAATCTATCTTCATCACCCCACCCATACCTCTGGGCAATCGCCTCAAATCTAGCTATCCAAGTTGGCCGGTCTTCCTTACCCGTAAATGGTGCTAACTTCAAGCTGGGACTATGCCTAGATGTTTTACTTGTCAGCCTGCTGGGGCCGTCTTGCCATGGGCTGTAATCTAAATGATTATTTGGGACATTTCGGTTATAATTCGCAATAGGAGCGTTGTGGTGGTTATAGTGGACATTACTTGCTGCTTGATCATTAGCTACGGGCCTGTAATAGGAAGCATTCTCCATTTGAGGTCTTGGGTAATTAAAATCATTTGAGTCGGGGATCGGGCCGCTGCTATCTCCTGCTGTATGTTTGGGGGTCTGCTTGAGCTCCTTAAGCTCTTTAACTACATCTTTTAAAAGAGTTGCCATGCCACTCATCATTTCAGTCATTTGATTGGCGGCGTTGTCGTTGCTGTTTCCTCGGCAGTGCTCTGTAGTCGCCGACACCTTACTTGAAACAGAATTGGCGTCGGACATATCAACCGCGGTCTCAAAACCTTGGCAGGTAGCGAACCTGTCTTCCTGCTCGGGACCTTGCCTCTGGAAGGTAATCACACCGTCACTATCAACAGCCCTAGGCTCCAACATAGTAGCGTACTTGTCTGTGGCCAAATATGACTTTCTTCTCAAGCAAGGATTCGATCACAGGACCTGATGTTTAATTATCAGTTCCCACCGCTGCCACCATAAAATGTTGCGCGTCAGTGACTGCTCACCCGCTCGTCCTGTGCTAGCGCCGCTTGGCAATCTAGTTGCTGCCGGGTTTCTCCCAAGGCTCGGATAACTTGCTGTTGGTGCTGATTAAGGATCTGTGACTTCAGAGGCTCTGGGGCTTGAAATGACCGGCTACCACTGGTAACTCGAAATCTGACTGCACGGTGTCTTAGGACAGCAAACTTGACGGACGGACAACAAAACTTGACGGACGGACAACAAAACTTGACGGACGGACATCAAAACTTGACGGACGGGAAACTGATAGAATTGTTGAATTTCGGGGAAAATGTGTTGGAAAAGGGGGAGGAGTGGACTGGGCTGGACTCCAACTTAAACTAAGCTTAAGGATAAACTAAATAACTAATTAAAAACTAAAGACCTGCCTCAATTCAACTTGTTATATTCAGCGAACAAAATACGTTCAATATTTGTAATAATATTATGCTACTTTAATTCGTTACCATATAACATCTAAAACTTACTATACAGTACCTATTGCTAAAATGTGCTTTACCCGAAAATGCCGCCAGTTACTCTGGCACTAGTTTCGTAAATTACAAAAAATTACAAACGTTAATAAATTAATAGATAATGATACTAGTTCAAACAAATTGTCTTTTTGATTTTAAATATTGTTTTTACTATCATTCAAGTGCAAACTGCGAAAAATAATCAAAGATTAAGAACCTAGATCAAAATAAATGTATGCAGGCTTTTGGAAGTGTTGGAGTCCCCGAATGACTGGAAACTCGGCTTATATACTCCAGAGGAACTCTCCACAACCACAGTTGTGGTATACGCAATAATTGTGGTTTTACCACGAAATTGGTGGAGCGTCCACGACCGACGCAGTGGAGCGCGTCACCACAATTTTTGTGGCGCCTCCACCGCGTCCGACATTGAGCGTCCCACCACAAATTCTGTGGAGTTTACATTAAAATATACCGTTTTACTTCCCTTATAATGTAAATGGACTATAATTAAACCTTTTTTATAACAATTTCAACAATAAATACCCTGTAGTCACTGCTCGAAGAGGTACTACGGTACATGTCAAATAATTCTTGATTAGTCATTGAAACAGCAAAACAATCTTACTTCAGGGAAAGCAAACATATTAGTTAAACAATTCCAATCTGTGTTATGTAAAGTATCCGGATTAGCAGATGAATGCCACCTGAAATTTACCAAAAACAGTATTCCAACAGTACCAGATCTTATTGTGACTGTAAAAGGTGTAGAAAAACTACTACAAGACCTCATTGTATCCAAAGCTATGGGACCAGACCAAATCCCCAATATCATCTTAAAAACATTTGCAAAAGAACTTGCGCCTGCAGTAACGGAATTATTCCAATGATCCATAAATAGCGGTACACTACCAGAGGACTGGAGGAACGCAAATATAAGTCCGGTATTCAAAAAAAACGATCGTCATCTCGCTGAAAATTACAGACCTGTCAGCTTAACCACAGTTCTATGTAAGACTCTTGAACATATTATTTGTAGACATTTACTTAACCATTTTGAAAAACATTCAATCTTGACAGATAAAAATCATGGTTTATGATCAGGGTATTCTACCGAAACACAACTACTCGTTACCATAAACGACCTACTTGAAGCATACGACAATAATCAACAAGTAGACAAAGCCATACTAGACTTCTCCAAAGTATTCGATACAGTACCTCATGACAAGTTACTGCAAAAACTGGACAATTACGGTGTAAGAGGAAACATACTGAAGTGGCTAACCTGCTTCTTAAAATATCGGAAGATGAACGTAGTTGAAGGTGAACACTCCGATAGTGTACCAGTTGAATCCGGAGTACCTCAGGGCACAGTCCTAGGCCCATTGATGTTTCTATGTCACATAAACGACTTGCCGGATACAGTTAAATCCAGCGTACGCCTCTTCGCCGACGATTGCCTCTTGTACCGTCTCATCCGTTCCAGGAAAGATCACTTGATCCTACAGCAAGACTTGCAAGAACTTGAAAAATTGGCTATTCTTTGGGGAATGCAGTTTAACGCAAAAAAGTGTTATATCCTAAGCATACGTCAGAAATCAAGTTTCTTCAACGAACTCGACAAGACTATTCTCAAACAAGTAAATACAAACCCATATCTAGGACTTACCATATCCGAAAACTTAACCTGGGAAACACATATAAACAATATTTGTAAAAAGGCAAATTCTACACTCGGATTTCTTAAACGTAATCTGAAGAACTGTTCCTTGGACTGTCGCAAACTAGCTTACATTACATTAGTACGTTTTACATTGGAATACGGTTCAATTATTTGGGATCCCTACCTCGTTAAGGACATTAACTCCATAGAAAAGATCCAACGTCACGCAGCAAGGTTCATTACCAGGGATTATATCTCTCATGAAGAAGGCAGCATCCAAAGAATGCTGGATAAGCTCAACCTTGACACGCTACAGCAGCGCCGGAAGAACGCAAATTTAGTCTTCCTCTTCAAGATTGTTAGGGGTATGGTGCCGGCCATAAACAGTGAAACTTATTTGACACCAATAACAAACAAACGTAAAATCATCCCAAAAATAAAACCAAATAGTGAATGTGTAAACATCGTTGAAAAATTTTGTATAAATCATTCAAACTGCTTTAAAACAAAATCTGCCAAAACCCAGCAATACAAAAACTCTTTTTTTATAAAGTCAATCCAAGACTGGAACGCGCATGAAGAAACAATCGCATGTGCCAAGACAGTCGAGGGCTTTAAGACAGCTCTCGCGGGTCGTGACTGACCAAACAGCACTCCCTCCGACGTACTGCGCCAGCAGTGGTTTCTACGTCGTACAGATACAGATACTTCCGTTGTCCTTAGCAACCCACAATACAAACAAAAAATAGCTGACAATTGTGCTTACGGAATAAATTGGATTAACACAAGTTTTACAAGGAACAATAAATAATTACCTGGCATAAATATTCGTTTACTATGGATGGATAAACATGACTGGTAATCATTCGATAAAACCGCGAATAAATTACAGCAAGACTGTCAAAGATAAAACTCGCGGAAACAGGTGACAGAGCTCGTCATGGAAAACACAGGCGGAAATCTAAACTTTATGGGAGTAAAACACTGGTTACAAAACATGAGGGGGACTAGTTGCTCTGTAATTTTAAACTAGAGCACTGGTCTAATTTGTATTTTACTGCCAGTAGTAAGCATCTGAAATAAAATTGGAAATATAAAAGTATAGACCCAGGTAAGACATTAATAAAATACTGGGGCATTACACTATTAGACCACTCCTGAATAAATTGATCTCTAAGCTTTTTTAATTTCAGGGAAATAATTAATTCTATTATCAAAATTATCCAGTAAATAGGAATATCCAAGATGATCGATAATTGAATTTATTCGCTTTGCCCAACAACTACCGTTAATATTTATACATTGATCTATATATAATTCATATATTGGTGATTGAGGGTTTTTCATAATCTTCAACCAAAACCTAATTGACCTTTCCTTGCATATTATATTTAGTGGCATTCGACCTAGTTCGCCAAATACTGCATTATTCGGTGTTTGTGATTTAACACCTAGTATATGTTTACAGAAGCGAAGATGTAATTTGTCAATTTCACGCATATTATACACGCCCCAGACTTCAGCTCCATACAACAATATAGGAGCAACCATGGCATCAAAAAGAGTGAATTTAGTTTTAACATCCAGATCAACTCTGTCAAATAAGTAAAGAAGGTTAAAATAGGCCTTTAGTGCTTGATCTTGTAATGTTTTAACAAAAAGTTTAAAAGTGCCATTATAATTAAATCTAACACCTAAGTAAACGAAATTGTCTACAATTTCAACATTCTCACCATTAATAAAAATTCTGTGTTTCTATTTTGTTTCCTGCTTTCAAAAACACAAATTTTTGTTTTTTCTACATTAATTTCAAGACCCCATTTTAATGAATATAGTTAAAGATTATCTATTTGAGCTTGTAAACTATTTGGGTTTGTAGTGAACAATACAATATCATCAGCAAACAGGATGAGATACTTGTTAAGAAGCTCTAAATCTGTTTCCGTCATCTGATTAAAATCAATGGTTTCTAAAATATCATTTACAAAAAGAATAAATAGGATTGGTGATAACGGTTCACCTTGTTTTAGTCCAATTGTAACGTCAAAAAAGTCTGACATAGAGTGTGATAGTCGAACACAAGATTGAACACTTCTATATATAGATTTAACCATATTTAACATCTAGCAGCTAATTCCACTTTAAATAAGTTTTTTCCCATAATTCATCGCGATTAACAGTATGAAATGCACGCTTATAGTCGACTAAAATACACCATAGTCTAGCTTTTTTTATAATACCTTTTGAATAATTAAATGAAGAACAAAAATCGCATCAAATGTAGAGTGACCATCTCTGAATCCAAACTGGGAGGAATTAAAAACAGCTTCATCCTCGCACCATTTATTTAATCTGTAACATAAAAGAAGTGAAAATATTTTAGCCATAATATTAACAAGAGTAATACCCCTGTAATTGGAACAGTTATTTTTATCTCCCTTTTTGTATATTTAAACTATAACACCTTTAGTCCATGACTCTGGATATATACCATTATCAAAAATATGATTAAATAGAGTGCATAAATATGGAGCAATGAAATCATTTGAGTCGATAAAGAAATCAGCAACATTATTTTCATAATCACTGCTTTTATTTCTTTTCAATGATGTCGCTGATTTGATTTGATTTGAACAGAAAATTACAATTTGTTTCATCATTTGTATTTAGGACAAGATAGTGATTGGCCATGGAATACACAATGTTTCAAGGTGCTTGGATTTGGTCATCCCAAACATCTGACACGAGACACGCAGAAATGTAAGCATCTGAACGCCAGGGTGAACATGAAACCACCCATATCGCTGTAAAATATGGCCGACAAATTATTAGATAACTCACCTTTCTTGTTTTCTCTCTATTTTTTCTAAATTTTTAAAAATGAATTAAACTTTACCTGTTGTATGTGTATAAATTACTTTCTATTTTGTAGAGAGCAGATGTGCAGGTTTAGCTGGGTCAACATAGAAATATCTGTGCTCAGGGCCCCAGATCATAAAACAAAGTTTTGAGATCAGTCTCAAATCTCAAGGATCTGATTGGCTGAAATGGCGACTGGTCGCCATTTCAGCCAATCAGATGCTTGAGATTTGAGACTGATCTCCAGATTTCGTTTTATGATCTTGGGCATAGCTCTTCCAGGAATCTTGACCTATGCCGAGCTTTCACAATTCCGGGTTCATCAAAGATAAACTTGTTTTAAATTGACCTGTCATACAGGCCTTCATGTTTTTATTCTAACTTTTATCAGAGGGATTTGGGGCATTTGGGGTTTCTATTCGAACTATTGGATTGATTTTTGGTTGGTGATTTGTGAAAACATTGTGTATTTACCATTAATTTGTCTTTTAGAATATTTTAAACTAACTGGATAATTTTGCAGCCAAAGTTGTTTGTAAATTGCTCATTTTTAATTTATAATAATAGTAATTACTTATAAGTTACAACCCTGTTAAAACTAGTAAAGTCCTGCTTTGTTTGCACACATCTTTTCAGCTTTAAGGATTTTATGAGACTTTTGAGAAAATACATTTTATGACATATCAGCTACTCATTTTTATGTTCTGAAAGCTTTTAACACTTTCCACGATATTTATGACTTTTATTACATGGATGTACAGAGTAGATCCAGATCCACCAGCCTGCATATCTGTGCTGTCTGATCAGGATCTACACTTCTTGGATTTACACTGTTCACTTTTTGATTCATTAGGTTATGTCTTACCAAGAAGTGAAAAATGTACAACCTGTAGATCATGCAATAAAACCTGTATATTTGGACATTTAAAAATACAGAAAATGTTTATTTTTATATACTACCGACATGGTTATACTATTTTAGAAAAAAAGATTCAAGTTAGATCCCATTTCTCTGTGAAAGATGCACATGCTGCTATGGAACTATTTAAGCTAGCTAGAGTAGAGTGGGAAACCAGTCTGTTACAAGATGGCGACCAGTCAAACAGCCCAGACGACCCAGATCAGACAGCTAATGATTCAGATGAAGTGTTGAATATCCCAGTAGAACAAAGTGAACTTCTGGTGATCAGTGTGAAAGTAGTCTCTCAAAAGATAGTGTTGATAAAATGAAGTCATTGCATCAGATCCAAAATAGTAAAATCAGTAAAAGTAAAAAGAGGAGAGAAAGGTTAAAGAGGGCTAAATTTCAACAATTGTCTTGTGCTAACAAATTAGCAGATTATTTTATTGACGATAATAAAGTGTTAAATGATGGAGAAGCCGGTGATAATAATCTTAAGCAGGTACAGTCTTGGACAGCTCAAGCTTCATTGGAAGCTCATTATGACAAACATGTGAAAAATCTGTTAAGTGATAAATACTGGCCAGATGAAAAAGCTAAACAAGCATATCTACAATCTAAATCTAATGTATTAGCTTTCCTCAACAAAGTCAATTATGAATTAAATTGATACAATCATATTCTCTCTTGGTTAGTATTCAGGATTCAAGAATATAAAGCAAAGATTGGAAGGCCAGTTACAAATCTCAAGCATCTTTTTGGCTGAAATGGGGAGTTGCCTCCTTTTCAACCAATCAGATGCTTGAGATTGTGACTTGTCTCCAGCATTATTTTTATGATCTTGGGCACAGAAGATGATTCTTGTCAGCAAAGTCTACTCAAATGGATGTTCTTTCCTAAGTTCAAAGAAAATTAATTTTAACCTGTTTTTGGTGGATTGATGTGGATTAAATTTTGTTTTGTTGGGATATATTAATTAGATATGGTTGTCTTTTTCTTAAAATATGATACCAGGCTAATTGTAGAAAAAGTTTAAGACTATAAGCAATTTGTTTACCATTTGTAGTGTCAAATATTGGTGAATCACTAGCTGAAATGGACATTAATTACATACTGTATATGCAGATTTATTTCAGTACAAATAAAAATGTACATGATATAAATGGATAATTTTTTAATTTTCCTACAGTGTGTGTCTTCAGATCAAATAAATTAGAGGTTTATATTCACTTTAATATTCACATGTTAAGTTAAAATAGTTAAAATATTAAGAAATTTAGATACATGTCACTGTTTAGATGTATAACTATTTAGTCGAGTTCTTTGTTGCCTTATAATGTCTTAATGGCTTACCATAATATAAGTTATAAGAAAACTTGTCTTGTATATATACAATATCTTATATTTTCTGTTTTTATTCAATAATAAGATGTTCGCAATATATCTACCAAGTTTTAGCTTTCAGTTGGCAAAAATGAACTCAATATGATGTACATGTTTGCTGTCAAAGCAGCTAAATCTAAGAATTCATTTCCTGCAAATTAAAATTGAAAAACATCAAATTTCTCAAATAAATGGTTATGAATAATAGTAAAACATCTCAACTACTTAAAACTAACTTTTTTAGCTGACATGTGCATAATATGCCATACAGGGTATCTATTGTTGCATTTTAAGGCAAAAATAGTTAAAATTGACCCCAACCCTAATTTAAACCACATTTTGCCTAGAGTAACCCAGTAATTAAATTTTGATTTTTGACTTTCAAATTTGCTTTAAATTGTTCAACACTGTTCAATGCTGCCCTCCACTTGTACTTCTTATAGGTGTAAGACCTGAAAATAGACTTCCCTATATAAACTATAGTAAACCTGATATGTTTCAAAAGGCTGGCAATCATAGCTGGTACCCTTTTGATAAATGGCTAACTTACATGCTTTTGAAGCTAAGTGTTTCTACTGCCCATTTCCAGCAAAAGAAGTAGGGAATCAATTAACAGAGATTTGAAATCTTCAAACCAGTGGTCTGTTTTATGCCCCCGAAGGGAGGCATATAGTAATTCCATCGTCCGTCCGAAATAAATTTGTCCTCGCTTCTTCTCCGAAACCGCTTGAGGGATTTCATTGAAACCTTACAGGAGTGATTGTCACCAAGCCTAGTTGTGCATATCGTCGGGAATTTATGCTCGGATTTTTTTTTGGCCGAGTTATGGGCCTTTTCAGCAAAATCTTGTCCTCGCTTCTTCTCCAAAACCGCTTGAGGAATTTCGTTGAAACTTCACAGGAGTGTTTGTCACCAAACCTAGTTGTGCATGTCGTCAGGCATTTCTGGTCGGATTATTTTTGGCCGAGTTATGGGCTTTTTCAATTTTTAACTAACCCTAACCCTAAGGTCTTTAACCCTTACCCTAACCCTAAGGTCTTTAACTAACCCTTACCCTAACCCTAACTTCTGTATTAAAAATCTTTTCCATGGTTTATCTTCAAAACCGCTTGAGGGATTTCTTTGAAACTTCACAAGAGTGTTTGTCACCAAGCCTTGTTTAACTATTGCTAACCCTAACCCTTAATCTTGTCTTCGCTTCTTCAATGACACCGTTTGAGGTATTTCATTGAAACTCAATAGGAGTGTTTGTCACCAAGCCTAGTTGTGCATATCATCAAAAATTTTAGCTCGGATTAATTTTTGCCAAGTTATGGGCACTTTGTCAATTTTTAACTAACACTCACCCGAAATCTTGTCCTCGCTTCTTCTCCAAAATCAATGAAGGGATTTCATTGAAACTTTGTCACTAAGCCTAGTTGAGCATGTCGTCAGCAATGTTTGCCAAGTTATGGGCCATTTGTCATGTTTTAAGTAACCCTAACCCTTAATCTTGTCCTTGCTTCTTCTCCAACACTGCTGCTGGGATTTCATTGAAACTTCACAGGAGTGTTTGTCACCAAGCCTAGTTGTGCATGTCTTCGGGAATTTCTACTTGAATTATGTTTGGCCGAGTTATGGGCCCTTTGTCATTTTTAAGTAACCATAACCCTAACTCATATATAAAAAATTTGTCCAGGCTTTATTTTCAAAACCATTGGGGGGGGGGGGGGGGATTTCATTGAGACTTCACAGTGTTTGTCACCAAGCCTAGTTGTGCATGTCATCAGGAGTTTCCGTTTGGATTATTTTTGCCAGTTATGGGCCCTTTGTAATTTTCTAACAAACCCTAACCCTTAATCTTGTCCTTGCTTCTTCTCCAAAACCCCTGGAGGGATTTCATTGAAACTTCACAGCAGTGTTTGTCACCAAGCCTAGTCTTTAATATATAACATCTATATTAAAATCTTGTCCATGCCTTATCTCCAAAACCGCTTGGGGGATTTCATTGAAACTTCACAGGAATGTTTATCACCAAGCCTTGTTGTGCATATCATCAGGAGTTTCCGATCAAATTATTTTTACCAGAGTTATGGGACCTTAGTCATTTTCTACTATAACTTTTATATAAAAATCTTGCCCACACTTAATCTTCAGAGCCTCATGGCAGATTTCATTTAACTTTCACAGGAATTCATGTCACCATTAAACGTGACAAAATTTCTACTTCTCAAAACCCGACCCTGTTTTACTGGAGGACGCCCGAAACATATTTAAACGTATGCTTTTTTACGATTTTAAAACCCATAACGTTAATCTGTGTAAATTTTTAATGCCCGTTGAAAAGCGTATGTTTGAATAAAGCAGATACGCTTTTGTCCGTTACAGGTATTCTACCTTTTAATGATCACACATCACGTAACTATGGAATACCGGCCTAAGGCCGATATTCCTTAGTTCGTGATACGCGATCCGTGTCCGCGATATTTCACTCACCAAAGATATCGTTGGGTATATTCCATACCTCCGTGCCCGTTCCACCTCCCGAGCACGGACGCGGAGGTATGGAATATACCCAACGATATCTTTGGTGAGTGAAAAATCGCGGACACGGACCCGGACACGGACCCGGATCATGCATCACGGAACTAAATAATACCGGCCTTACCGAGTAAGTACGTGCTCCGCACTTACAATGCACGGTGTGCGCACTGACCTTTTCAGTATATAAAAAATCGAGTCGACGGATGAGTGCCAGCATTTGTCTTCAAGATTTCTTAAAGATGTCACCGAAGAAGGCAGCGAGAAAAGAGGCCTAAAAGAAACGAGCGGCCACTGCAATCTGTTTTTGCAGCAGCAGAATTCGCAATATCTCCTGTTGTAGGGGCGGCATTTCAAGGCAGCGGCATTTCTGGGGAGCATCGATACGTCGTCGTTCCATATATATCACCCAGCAGCGGCCGAAATAAACTCCTGTTCATCGCAATTGCACGCACTTACAAAGGGTGAGCGAGTAAGAACACCGTTCGTGAGCAGCGCATGTTAGTACTGCCTCCGTACGTTAACATGGCAGTCGCACGGAGATCTTACGTTGTAAGAACGTTCTCAGCACGTCTAACTCACTTATGACTACGCAGCGTACGATACATGCAACCGCTTACCCCTAGACGTTGCGTCCGAGCGACGTACTCACACCTTGCGCAACCGTGAGAGTGACGTGCTTTCTCAAATGCAGGTGCTCGTAAGGATTTATTGACAAGTTGTTCATATCACAAATATACGAACAAAAGAAGGCATACTATTTGTTAATTAAAATAATAGCATAAAATTATTTCAAGTCAGACTTGAGGATACGGGAAGATGCCCAGTTTTCTATTCGTGCACCAGATAAACGTAATAAAAAAATAAAAACAAAATAATAATTATATAAATGAAACACCACGTGCTTTTCCGAAACTGACTGCAATGAATACTCGTCCTATATGATGTGCCACTGGGTGTTGTTACCGATTCCGAACAAAGCTAAAGCTGCGTCCATGTCGCTTCAATATTTGGATATATAATATCGAATGTGAACTCAAACGTGGAGATTTCAGATAAAAATGTCCCGTTCACAATGAATTATCTTTGTCAAGCCCGCTTGCGGTGAGCTCTACTTAGTTGTCGCTTTGGCTGTTCGGTGTATGTGCGTGCCTTAGTGTCCGTCCAGATTTGTCCGGTCCATAACTTTAACATGCCTTGAGCAATAAAGATTGTTGATATTTGGCATGCATGTTAACCTCAATGAGACGGAGTGTCGCGAGCGCAGAATTTCAATAGTTTGATTTCACGAACTTCCCATTGCGAAAATTATAATAATACCACAGAAAAACCGTAGACAAAAATGGAATATTGTATTATATGCAGTCAGTGGGTTCGTATCATTGGAGTAGCGTCTGTAATAATAGCTTATCACGCGAGACCGATTAAATCGATGTTTTATGGTTTTTATTTGGGTATGGAAAACAGTTGGGTTGTTTTAATTGTGTGAAACCCAAAAATCGATTCAATCCTTATACTGTATAGCGCTTAATATTGGCGGTGTCAAATTGTGGCGTATTTTAAAGTGTTTTATATTGGCGGGGTCATATATTGGCGCTAACAAGCCAGACCGCCAAAATAAAACCTTTGATGAAAAATGGCGGAAATTTGACAATGGAAGAGAAAAGTAAACGTCGCAGTAATTCTATTGTTAAATTTTAAGTGTGAAAACATAATCGCAGCTACCTAATACAGTACTTGATTGCTTTGTTTGATATTCCAATTATATTCCTTTTGTTGACGCATTATAAGTTTACCTACTTGTTCAAAGAATATACATAATTTAGAAACATGCAACAATCTTTCTTCATCAGATACCTTCCAGATATTAAATTTGCGGTGTTTTAAATTGACGAGGATTTTTATTAGCGTGATTTATATTGGCGCATCTTACCCTGACCGCCAATATAGCCAAAATTAACCCCCCGCCAACATTAGTACTTATACAGTATTTACACAAATAATCTAAAAAAGTACAGAAATTATTAGAAGAATTCATGATATGACGGATTTTTTGAAGGGCTGTTGGAACAGCCTCGTTGACGTCAAAGTGAATGACGCTTTTTTTCCCAGCAACTCGTAGCAAAGCAGCCTCACATGTCGAAACATTGAGCACAGTCCAATAACATGAGGAAGGATTTTGCTATAGCCACGCCTGAAAAAGTAATATGTCACATTGTCACATTGTGTCACATCACAAATTATGGTTTGTTAGTTTAGTAAAACTTCATCTTACAGGAAGTTGCATTGTAAATATTGTGTTGTTGGATGCAGGCTGTACTATTTTAAATTAATTCACGGGTATATTATTAATAGGTATATTCAAGTCAGCTTACATCATCGGAAATCGAATGTTGATTCTATTAGGTTACACGGTTTATCAGCCGTCGGCTTCGCTGTTTATTTACAAAGCAAATCTCTGTAATTGTAGAACGAAATGGTGAGATTGTTAACAAGGCAACAATCGCAAGCTCCAGTTATGCATCGGAGATCATACTCATTTCCGAGTTCCCCAACAAGATTTTAACACATCTCGTCGCCCTAATTCCAGAGGGACGTAAGTCATTTTTTGACAATATTGAGTGTTTGGTACCGTTGTGTTCGTTTTTTCAAGCTCTACAAGACTATATGAGTTATATCCGCGTGGAACTATTCTGTACAGACAAAAATTCAATTCCACGAAGACGTAAGTCATGATTAATCGTTAGTGGTTATTTCCAAAGTGCCGTAACAAAAGGGCCAATCAGAATAAGCCATTCAGGGAAAACATGGCTGCCGATGAATGAAAATCTTCATAACTTCAATAATTTATATCTTATTTTTGCATATATGCACAAAGCAATGCAAGTTTTTGTACTTTATTTAGTGTTTTTATAGCATATACATTTAAGATTATTTGATAATTGGAAGCAAAGATACTTTAATCAATGTGATTTGTCATGTATCAAAGAAGTACATCTTTCGGATACTGTACATTTCGGATAAACAGAAGTTCCGCATTGATGTAAAAACTCCTGTTAAAAGTTATTCTTATGCATTTGCATGTAAATTAAATCAGATATATTTTTTTAACAATACCCCAAAGCATTCTGTCTATGTGTTTGTTCTTTTGCATGTTTTGCAAAGAAACACACTGCAAAGTACGAGTACCTGTTTCACATTCATTTGGACCATTATACATGAAAAATACTGTATATTGATTCGTTATCTTATAAACACTCGTTGGAGTAACCCATTTAATATTATCCAAATGAAGACGCATCACTTTCATGAATAAAAGAAATCAAGCCTAGGTCCCAATTTCAAAAGTAAATGTCTTTGAAATATACAAAAATACTGACACTGCTTGTCGAGTTTAAATTGTCTTTAGATGATGCCATTTACAAACAGAAACTGTTAAGACAGTTACTGTTAGCTTCTTTTGCTTTAAATGCCGTTTTAATATCCGTTTATTTTCAAGGTAATTTATTCACTATTAGTTTCTATTCATAAGACTACACTAGTCAGTCAAGAAAACGATGAACATATAAATAAAGGGTTCTTCAAAATATTCTTAGTACAGTCTTTTTCTTTTGTTTCGTTTAATAGCTGTTCATAGACAAAGGACGATTGCAGCATTGTGTTAAGATTGTTATTTTTATTATTTGGGATTAAATGCAATTATATTTTTGCGTTTATTTTTCAGGGAAAATATTTAATTTGTTTTTCCTATTAGTTTCTAGTCATATTAGGACAAAACTAGAATTTCAAACTGACGTAAGTCAGTATGGCATTATGGAACTAATCTTTTATGTGAATAAATGTAAACAAGGCGTATAATAATTTTTGTTTTTATTATTTAAAACAAATTATATTTTATTTACACTTATATAAAATAAGATATAAGTTATTGATGCCAAAACAAAGCATCATAGAAAAAATCAAGAAAATCCGTCAAAAGACAAAACAGTTATTGATGTCTAAAACTTCAAATGCCTTTTTCTCAAAACTATGAAAATGCTTCATACGTCGGTTTGGAATTTCGACGACGATCTCTTTTAAAAAATTATATTATAAAAATCAAATATGTATTCATTCTCGTGATATTAAATACATTCATTATTTTTATTTTTGACAACTTCATGCAAGATATTTACAAGCGGTAAGTTCATTGCAGATTCGGTTGCAGATTCGCTACTACATCCTGGCGAGCTTTGTGTGTGTTTGAGTTTGTTTATAGACGCCCTTAGCAAAGCATATGGGCGTCTGTCTATTATTATTGTATAACTATATTTAGAGTGCTCATTTTTAAAAATCTACAGTATTTAAAATCTTCTATATTTAAATAACTTTGTTTATAAAAAAAATTTAAAACTAGTTTATAGGTCTCTTAAAAGAATTCTTATATTTAAAATACGATGTAGAATCAATTTAAGATTGATCCAAATTACAGGACCCGACAGCGGTGGAAAATAATACTATATAGATTGGATGTAAAAGATCAAAATAGAGATACAAAATTGAAATGTAAATAGCCAAAAGATGCTATTTTTGCAATCACAACATCCAAAAGTGACCAAGCCCAGTTTGTGGTTGGCAAGCCCTGGCGAGCTGATCGGCTCGGGGGCTTTTATAGCCAACAAACCGACTTTCGTCACGGCTTATGAATAGAATGAATAGAGAGTAATTATCAAACTAAGATTTTCGACGATGAGTGGTAAATAGTTAAAATTTGACAGTTGAAAATTCAGCTTAGGACTGACTAGATTTTTGGAAAACTGAACCGTTCTGTATCCGACCAGACACTGTCTATGTGTTCACTGTAAATACAGCTTTTAACGCAGGCTGAGAGAGGTAATGAAACATGATAGCACTATGCTTAATATACACTTATAGACTTCTTCACCTGAAATTAATGAAAAGGGAACTATTATAGCCACCAAACGCGACAAATATGAAAATATCTTTGTCGAACATATTGAATCCTAATGTTAAAAGCAGTTCAAAACTTAAATAGTTAATGAAATGTAAGAGGTTTGATTGTGTAATGTGCATTACAGAACCTAATACACAAGTTCTTTACACAAAAATGTGATTGATTGCAAGGAAGTTTTAGAATTAAAACACGAGGTTCTGATAGGGATTATGAATCGCCCAGATGACGTACGGGTCGTTTATCCAGGAACAAATATAGCATCTTTAAGCCCATTCTGGACAAATTCCATTATTGCATATGAAGGCGTTGTATGAAAGAACAACTGACGGTATAAACAAGAAAAGGCTGTAACAAAGTTGCTGAACAAATATGCCAATATCTTCTATGAGACAAGTCGCGATCTTGGTAATGCAAAGATGCGATCTTGGTTATGCAAAGATTACGTTCACTGTAATCTTTACGTTCATTGAAATCTTTAACATTTCACAGAAAGTGGATAAGGAAGCCGATGATATTGTTTTAAGAACTCATCCACTTTATGAAGTTGCTAGCCTTACTCAGTGTTACACTCGGCATGTTCTCAAACCACACATGGACTTGGAATCTGATCACCAAAGACATTTCTTTTAACTTTCATTTTTAAATAAAGGTATAGATTTTATTGACCTTCCAAGTATATTTCAAGATAAACCTGTAGAATCGGCTATACCTAATTATTTTAAGAATACTGAAACACCGATCGTTTGTTATAAATATAATAAGCCAATTAGAAACACAATATTCAATAACAACAAAATTACTTCGGATTTACAGATTGTTGAAAATACACCAATATTATGAGACTATTCTAATTCAAACTTTTGCTATCAACCTGCCGGTCACATCGTCACAGGGGATCTAAATGTTATCAAAGACTTTAGAATCCGCAATTTAATTTCAAAAGGTCCAAAATATAGAATTCCATCGGACATCGATTTTAATACCTGTTGTGCGGAAATTGCAGAGTCTTTAAACTCCATAATAAACGAAAACATGCTGAGCCTAATGCTCTTTCAAACTGGAAAAAAACAAATATTCAATTTAATAATTGACACTCGTATATCTTTTTATAAAAGAAACATAACTTTATTACCATCTCGACCTCGTTTTAACTTTCGTCATTTGAAAAAGGGTATTCAAGACTTCACAACAGATTTGTGTTAACACCTGCTGATAAGGCTTCAAATAATGTAATTATAGTGTGACGTATACACTATAATAATGTTCAAACTGAAGAGCTTAATAGCACTAATACTTATACACTAACTTCTTCATCTTAGAGTGATATTGTTACTGCACACACTCTACAAATTACAAAATTTAGAATTAGTTTTGAGCCGAAACTAGACAAAGTACCCACTATGTATTGGTTGCCTAAAATGCACAAAACACCCTACAAAGCAAGATTTATTGCTAACTCTAGTTCTTGCACAACAACTAAATTATCCGTGCTCTTAATGTCTTGTCTTACAGCTATAAAAGATCATGTAATTAGGTATTGCGAAAAGGTTTTTGAAACCACACGAAAAATTTATTTTGGTCGATTAAAAGTTCAAATGACGTTTTGAAAAAGCTTAAATCAAATAATTTTCAGACGTTCTGTTTGTCTACTTATGATTTTTCAACTTTATACACTTCGCTCCCTCATAATTTAATAAGAGACAAGTTAACCAGTCTTATTGAAAAAAAAAAAACGTTTGCTAGAGAAAAAAAAAACCTTCATCGCTTGTATTGAACATAGGGCATCTTTACAGATGGTTCTTATAGACCTTGAGCTGCCAATAGACCCCCCCCCCCCCTGAGGGAATTTTGAAGGGTATGTTTTTCTGAAAGCCTAAACCATTCTACGCATTTTGCAATTTGTTTGCACTCTGGCGAGTGGGGCGTTTTTCCGTAACGCCTGTTTAAATATGTTACCTTTGAAAAAAGTTTGTGTAAGAATGAAATATATGACAGTTATAAAAGTTCTAAAATCAACCTATTTTTTCTACACCAGGAAGCTCTTATCTACATGACTAATGCAATAAAACATCTGTAACCTAAGGTATTGGTCTAAAATAGTGATTAAGTTATGTTACTTAACATAAAAACCTAGTAAAATAAGATGTATGAAACATTTCTTACGTGCAGTAGCAAGTAATTTGTGCTTATGAGTAAAATATAGTAAGATAATGAGAATTCAGGACAAATGTAATACAGTGACATATATTGGGACATAAGCCCGTAACGTTATATTGAAATATGTTACCGAAAGAAAAGAAAATGGGAAAACAGGCCATAATGTATAAGACCTTGAGCTGCCAATAGACCCCCTCCCCCCTGGGGGAATTTTGAAGGATATGTTTTTCTGAAAGCCTATGCCATTCTTCGCCTTTTGCAATTTGTTTGCTTTCTGGCAAGTGGGGAGTTTTACCGTAACGCCTCTTTGAATATGTGACCTTTGAGAAAATTTTATGCTCTGAAGAAATAATTGCCAATTATAAAAGTTCTGAAATAAACCTATTTTTTCTACACCAGGAAGATGTTTTTCTTTTAAATTTTTAATGCAATAAAACATCTGCAACCTAAGGTATAGGTCTATAAATAGTCATTAAGATATGTTACTTCACTTCAAAACCTAGTTTAAAAAGTTGTATGAAACATTTCTTACTTGCATTAGCAAGTAATTTCTGTTTTATTTGTTTAATTTATTTAATATATATAAGAATGCAGTATTTAAATGTAATAAAGTCACATTGAGACACACTTCTTGAAAAATTAATAAAAAAAATATTTAAAAAAATAAAAATAAATAACATATCATAAATCACCATTTTTAAATATGTTACCCAAAAGAACGTATTAAACAAGTTTAGTTACTGCACAATAGCGATATAAATTGCATACCTTCTTTCATGATAAATTGCGACAAAAATGTATTTTAAGAACCAACACACATCAGCCTGCACTTGTTTGTAGACATTTTAAGATGAATTTCTGTATTAAGTTACAGTTATATCCTTAAGAAATAGTGATTCTGGTGATAAATTTAATCAATTGTTCTCAAAGAAAGGTGACTCAGAAATTATGAAATTCAAGTTAGTAATAAAAATATATTAAATTATTTGCGTTTGATAAGCTATTAGTGTGTTGTCAAGAATATTATGAGTAAATAAATGTGTTTTATTCATGATATCATATTGATTTTTATATTATTTATTTTATTCAAGGACAAGCAATATACGTCTCCATTAAAATTACCTGTAATTGATGCGTAGCGACTGTTATAACCATAAGTAAGATGAGGTAATATGACTGTTGCTTTGATAAAACAGTAAACAAATCAGTGCCAGTTTTGTTTTAATAAACCAGTATCTTAATCCAGTATATTGGTCAACAACCTTCCTGCACTTTATGTATCTTGTATTGAAATAGGTAATATATAAGAATTATGTTACAAAAGGAAATTAAGGTATTGATGCTGGTGTATTTTTAATTTAAATATTGTTAAACTTTAGAGGTTAATGATCTGCGTACTGCTCAATATGTCTTGAAATAAATGTGCATGTTGTAGATGGTCTTTTTTTAAAATCTTTTTAAATTAACAATAAACCTATCAATATGGCTCAGTGACAACATTGTAGTACAGCTTACGTTTGCACTAATTATGGGCTGTTGCATCCAGTCTAAAGCTAAGTCAAGATACTCTCGATTGAGAGAGATAACATTAATATGTTCTAAAAAATGTAGAAAAGAAAGAATAAACAAAATTAACAATATTTTATCATTTTATTGTTCTATTTATGTATTTTGTCATCTTTTAATATGTTACCAATTTTTACTTTAATAATCAGCAAAAATAATAAGAAAAGCAAAAAACTGCAAACAATTAAGTAAACATTTTGTTAATATTTTTATATAATATTTTATTATGTTAAAGTTGATCTATAACAAATTTAAAAGCTACTTAATTTAAACTTTGCAAAAATCAGCCGATTTAATTATCTGATGTTAGAAATGTTTTCAAAAGTAGTTTTATTCATCTAAAATACTAAGGTTCAGTGTAGAATTTGTAAAACATTCAAACCAGCATGAGAATTATATAGCAATTTTTTAACTCGAGTAAAAGAATTTTTACCTAAAAAAATTATTATACAGAAGTCAACGTTAACTTGTCTATTAGCTTACCAACACCTGCATTACAAAGATTGCCTTTCAAATTAGGATGTTTCTCTTTAAAAGTTATTTGTCTTTAAAAAATAACATTCTACAAAGATCTTAAGGAATTCTTAACAAATTCTTAAGCTTTCTTTGAACAATGGAAAAAAAATGTTTTATTTAGGACAATTTATTTTTCATATTACACATGTTTTATTTACCAGTAACATCAGTTATTATTGCTCTAAAACACCTGAACTGGTGCTTTCAACTTTGTTTTAAGTAAACATAGTTTATAGAAAGTTCATATTCACATTATGAATGACTCTACGGTAATCTAGATACAAACTTAAACACGGTTAAGATTTGTTTTTCCTTATTCTAAGTCATTTTTCTAAAAACATTAATTAAATAATTAGGTATTATATAATTAATATTAATTAGTTTTATTTGTAACATTTTTCAAAGCAATACTTTTATCTCTTGTATTTTCACTTTTTTTTGGAAACAATTCTAAATTATTTTTTTTTTAATTTCAGTCTAATCATTTAATTCATAAATTAATTGTACTTTGTCAATATTGTAACTTCAGAATTGTATGTTACGGAGATTTGAGGGTTAAACATGGACAAGCTTAAACACTTTAACATTTTAACCACATAACATAACATAGTATACACTATTAACTACTTACCATTATTATTTTATAGTTTTATCCAAAATGATTGCATAGTTGTGATACAGTTTTTAAAATGTGTTCAGTTCTTTGTACAACAATATCAGTTTTAGAGAAAATACTTCATTCAATCAGTAATATTAGTTTAAAAAAACGACTGTCAATGTAATTTGAAATCTACACAGGGCTAACAAACATCAGGACATTGCACTGAGCACAGATGATTAATTTCTTCAAATAGATATCAGCTAACACCATTAAAAACAAATAAAAACAAGGAAATACGCCTTATTTTAATGAGTAACATATGTTATGTATGTGACAAATTTGAAGTCATGCAAGTTTCAAGAACACTTACAGTTATCAAGCACAATTATTCAATTCAATTTTTTACTTGTTAATCTCAAATCATGAATATTATGACTGAATTTGCAATAGGGTAACATATTAGATTATGGTAAAATTTTTACATTTGCCATTGTGATTTTCACAAAAAACACACTGCTTCATATAGCCTGATCACGCAGCTTTCAAAAACATGTATTATTGCCTAAATTTGCATACAAACAAAAATCCTACAGGTAAGTTTCTGACTTAAATTTCATCTTTTTAGGGTTATGTGTGTGACATACTTAATATGTTAAGTAAGAGTAAAAATTTTGAAATGAAAACTACATCAATCAAAAGAGAATACATCATCCTTATACAAAAATATAAGTTTTAAGAAGTCATAGCTGGAATAGAGCAGAATTAAAGGTTCAAAATCCATATATTTTTTCTACAAATTTTAGGGGTAACATATTAAAACCTCCGTAACACCCTTATGCCCCACTCGCCAGAATGCAAACAAGCTGCAAAATATCCGGGACATAACAGGCTTTCAGTAAAAAATCATGTCTACAAAATTCCCTAAGGGGGGGGGGGGAGCAAACATGTTCCTGGCCACCGGCCTATTATGATAATTATACTTTTTGGACTTGTCAAGACGTAACTGAGGCGCTGACTTTCTTATTGGATAATATTTATGTTAGATTCGGTACCTCTATTTATAAATAAGTAATAGGCATCCCAATGGGTACTAATTGTGCACCCTTTGGTGCTGATCTGTTTTATACTGTTATGAAAGAGACTTTATGTTATCTCTTTCTACCGAACATCAAGATGATATTATTACACCTTTTAACAACACCTCGAGGTACTTGATGATTTATTTAAAATTTTCCATCACTGGTTAATAAGATTTATCCTAAAGAACTACAACTTAATAAAGCGAACACTTCAGAAAAGCAAACTTTCTTGATCTTAATCTGTCCATTGAAAATGGTTACGTCATTACTAAAATATATGATAAAAGAGCTGATTTTAGTTTTAATACAGTATAATTTCCGTTTTTAGACTTAGGGGTTTATATCTCTCAACTTGTTCGCTTTTCGTGAGCTTGCAACGATGTTAATGATTTCAATGAACGTAATCTTTGCATTACATCAAAAAATTTAAAACAAGGTTATCGGTATCATAAATAAAGGAAAACATTTTGCAAGTTTTATTGCCGATATGTTATATATCTTGATGATATCTAAGTCATAGGGCGATCGTTGGAAATATTGATCAACCTTGAGCTAGTCTTCCAGCGTTTAGACGAAGCTGGTCTGAAGCTGAAATCGAGAAAATGTCAGTTTTTTGCAGACGAAAAGAGTTTTTGGGACACTAGTTCAGTATCAGCTGAAGAGATACCAATACATTTATATCAAGATTAATTGTTTGTAGTGTTAAAGACGAAAACGGAATAGAAATCGTTTATCAAATAACCTAGAAATATCAGTTTGAGTATGATAGGGGTCAACAGTCAAAAGTTGCAAAATTTGCTGTATCAAGGTAGAGGTTTGAAACTTATGCAGCCAAAGTTGTATTTTGTATACATGTAGCAATTATAAGAATGTACTGTGATGATGGCAACAGGAAGTAATAAATGTTGATACCAAGCCATTTCTAGCATAGTACTCGCACTTTAGATTTTATTAATTAAATTATCACATTTCCTAACTTATTAACCAAAAGGTCTGTCATAACAATTTAGTGATGATTCGAACAGTTTCAATTCTGTATTTAGGAGTCTCAGCATTCTTTTAATTAATATTGTAAGAACAACGGTTATGCAATCCACGACCACTTTTATTTGAGCAAAACACAGCTTCATTGTTTGTTATTAACATTAATTTATTCACCAAGGAAGGTTTTCATTGTTAATTTGACCTTAATGGCAAATGTCGGACTACACCGGCCACCTAGATTTCTTTCTCGAGAAGACAGAGCACGTGCAGTTGGTCGGATTTTTTATCTACCTGGCATTATTGTTCACGAATGAAACCTAATTCCAAAAATGAAAATTCGGCGGCTGGTGAATTCAATGAGACGACGTTTAAAAGAATGCCGGATATATTGTCACGGTGGTGGATTTACTCACTATCAGTTTAGTGATTTTTGCAACTTTTGTGTTGTTTTGTGACTTTAAACATGAATTGCTTATAATGTACTGATCGGATTTTGTATCTGACTTTTTTACATTGTTAACTTTGAATGGCTGTTTTATTTGATATGTATCATTTTATTGTGTTCGGTGAAATGAAAAAGATATTTTATAAAATGTCCAACTGTGCAGAACTTTTTTGCCGAGTATAGAATGCATTAAAATTTCAACCAGCTAAAGTCAAAGAGGTGAGGCCGTTTCTTGGTCTTTGTAGTTAATTGAGATGGTACATCAAAAACTTCTCGGATATATCCAAACCTCCTCATGTTCTGATAGAAAAGAAACACAAATTCGTACGGACCGAGGGGTGATCAAATTCATTTTACAACATTGCAAGAAAACACTCAATCGACCGAAACACCCATTTTGGGATACCCAGACTTTTCAAAACCATTTATTCTTGATGCAAACGCAGGTGATAATGCCATATCACCAATTCTATCATAGAAGATAGATGAACAAGAAAGGGTTTTACATTTGTTAGTCGCACTCTTTCTAGAACAGAAAAGATATACACATAAGCGACTACTATCACTTGTTTATTGGTTTAATGCATTCGACAATACATATATGGTTATAAGTTAACAGAGCAGATCACAGATCACTACAATGGCTAATGAATTTCAAAGATCCAGACTGTCAAGTTGCTAGATGGTTCGAAATCTTGTCGGGCTACAACATGAAATAGAACATTGGCCAGGGACATTGCATCGAAATGTTGACGCGGTCAATAGAATTCCTTGTAGGCAATGTCGAATCCATTGACACGCATTTGTAGGAGGATCACACAGCTACAGCTGACTGGGATACGTTATTGCGTTGTCATTAACAAAACAAAAACGTACAACTGGAGAATTCTGATACAAAATTGGTGAAGAATGAATCATGTCCCAGTTTAGAACACATTGGTAGTGAGAATTACTATCTGAAACGGTGAATTCATGGGTCTAGATTGAAAATCAAAGATGAAATACTAGCAAAAACGATTGCTAGAAAAAATAAAACCATCATCGCTTGTAATAACCATAGGGCATTTTTACTAATGGTTCTTATGATAATTTTACTAATAGAGTCGCTGACTTTCTTACTGGATAATATTTATTTTAGATTCGGTACCTCTATTTATAAACAAGTAATCGGGACCACTTCTTGCTGATCTGTTTTTATACTGTTATAAAAGAGACTTTATGTTATCTCTTTCTACCGAACATCAAGATGATAGTATTACAGCTTTTAACAATACATCGAGGTACCTTGATAATTTATTTATTATAGATAATAAACATTTTTCATCACTGGTTAATTACATTTATCCTAAAGAACTACAACTTAATAAAGCGAACACTTCAGAAAAGCAAGCAAACTTTCTTGATCTAAATCTGTCTATTGAAAATGGTTACGTCACTAAAATATATGATAAAAGAGATGATTTTAATTTTAATACACTAAATTTTCCGTTTTTAGACGGCGATGTTCCTGGTTCGCTTTTCAAGTGCTTGCAACGATGTTAATGATTTCAATGAACGTAATCTTTGCATTACAGAAAAAAACATTTAAAAAAAAGGTTATCGGTATCACAAATTAAGGAGAACCATTTGCAAGTTTATCGCCGATACCCAGATCTAATAGAGTTCTTTCACATTGTTACCTCCCCTTAGCGCTCTCTAAAATTGAAGAGCATATTTAGTCGATAAATGCACGCGAGGGGGCATCGTTTACTATTGTTAATATGACTAAGTGATTATAAAATTAAGAAAATGTTGATTAATCATTTCAAATTTATAAATAAGTAAGTTCAGTCAAACAACGAAGAATAAAAAAAAACGTTATGATCATTTAAAAGCACATCAAGAAAGTTTATGCGCATTTTAAACATTGTTTATCGCGGTATTTTCAGGACGCGAGTATCCAACGGATTTGTTTGGGTTTTTTATGAAAATACACACGTGAATTGTGTTTACTAAAAATAAATCTGTATAATTGACAATTCAGACGAACATTATCGGACATTTAACCGTTTTAAGGCATTTTTTGTAACACTATAATTTATAGTGGAATGAGACATAATTATATTCTGATGTAGCTCGTCGGCGACTAGGTTGATATGTGTTTTGCTTGTTTTGCTTTTGAGAAAAAAAATTACATATTTACATAATAGGATGATTCCAGCTACAACCCAAGAAATGGTTAAATTGATTGAACCAAACGAATATTGCCGGACGGCAGGCCAACCAAAACCTATTCAAAAAAAATCGAGAGAGTTTTTTTTTTTTTTTAATAAAAACTATTTTGATGTTGAAGTTCGTAATTGTTGTCGCTGAAGCTTTTGAAATATAATATTTTCATTTCTGTTTAAAATCAAAATGACCATGGACCAAAACAAATGAACGGGACTGCGATATTCAGGTCCGAGTTTAGTTTTATGACACTTAGCTGTTGTGTACATGTGTGCCCGAGGCAGCGTGTCACTATCACGTAATCTCTCAATAAACAGGAAATTTTGGAGCCGTGACCAAGACCAAGTTTCTTAATATTAAATAATATAATTGTAAAACCCATTCTAAATTCAGTTAAATTTATGTTTCATTAATTATCCTTTTCAATATTTTTAAATCCTGAGATTTTGCCTGAAAATCCTTAGATCCGGAGAAGAACCTTACGGTCCGGAGATTTCAGATAAAATCCTGAGATTTTTGAGGTCTGCGGACATTTTATCTTCTTTCTACATCATTCCCGTAACACGTAGATATTCATGAAATGCGACTTAAACTAATGTCTATTGACTATGGCTGACGATTTTATATAAAAAAAAAGATGTTTATAATAACATGAATTACTTAATAAGCTTAACGGGCGTTGAATACAACGACGAGTATTCAACGCCGATACATTGCTGAATTCATCCGTTTACCTCCAATTTAGAGAGATCATGTAACATAAAATATATTTCTTGAAGTAAACGCATTTTGTCAGAAAAACTCGATACGCTTATATATGTGTCTGTGGAAAATATACAGTAACGTGTAATCCACAATGTATTTGTTTTCATATAAGACTTCCCGATTCAAAGTGGCAACCACGTCTTTGATTGTTTTACGCTTTTCACAGTCAAATCTTGCCGACCAGATGTTTTAAGCCTATTATATTCGGAAATTCTAAATCTCGAATTTATTATGCTTTATCATAATTATTATTATAATTTATCATTAGCTTTAAGACGACACCGTGATCATATCTGTTCATTCTGTTAGCAATGACACAGTTAAATGCCCCCTCACTTGTCGGTTTAGGATAAAACCAATATTTTCCGCACCTAACGTGGCGTACGACGCATGCGCACAACAATGTGAAAGACCTCTATTCATATATACAGGTGCAGTTTAAAATCACTATTGCCATAAGGTATTTCACAGCCAGTTTTTTTATGGAGATTTAATTTATAAACTTAAAAAGATAAAAGGCAATGTTAATTGATCCCAGTTTTACGTAAAAACCATCTGTAAATTTAAAAAGAAAGGTTAACAAAATGATATTTTACAGCGCTCTGCAGGCCTGGTGATTAACCGATCAACAGTTGATCATTATGCTTATCTCTTTGTTTGCACGACTGTGGCAGGGGTTTAAGAGTTTATGAAAGTTTATGGGGAAATCTTTTCTTAAAAGAACTTGGAAGCTCGATTTTTTTCTTTTATCCTTGTTATCGTGTTCTTTCTGATTTTACTCCAGGAGCTCTGGCCTCGGTAGGATCATTGAGTACCCGCCCTTTGGCTTTGCAATGCTATAAGCTTCTTATGTTTTATATGTTAGTTTGTTTTAGCATGCAACATTGTTGAGCCGATGGGTGGATAGGTGTTATTTCACCAAGCAATAAACAAAACTAAGAACCCGAGGAATTACCGCCGTGGAACGTTCAGTGGTACAACAATATGCCATGGGGGTTTAAACCATGTTCCAGGATGCACCAACCTCACATAGGTTTGCCCCTACAGGTTCTCATATAAACAAACAAGTAAAAGTTGTCTGGGTGAAAACAATTCAAAACCACCCATCCTCTCGACAAAGGTGCATGATAAAAAGTGAAATATGCATATCAAATATCGCCCATTCAGAAAACACAGCCTCCCTACACAGACAAAAGGTAAACGGGTAAAGAGAGCATGAGTGTATAAGAATTTCAATATCAATTAAGACACCACAAACAATTAACGAAAAAAGAGAACCATTCTGATAACCGCTTGGATCGGTAAGTAGCAAACCGATTTGCCACTGGGGTTTAAACCAGGTCCTATGTTTCATCAACCTCAAACTTGCACCTACAGGTTCTTATACATATGTTTTAACAAACAAGTACAAGTCGTATTAGTGAAATAATTCAACCCGCCAAAGAACTCATCAATGTTGCATGCAAAAGCACACAAACATATAAAAAAGAAGCCTATATCATTGCAAAGCAAAAGAGCGGATACTCAATGATCCTTCCGAGACCAGATCGTCTGGAGTAAATCATCAAGTACACGATGTTAGGAATAAAAGAAACAGACCGAGCTTCCAGGTTCTTTTACAAGAATTCCCCATAAATCTTCATAAACTCTTAAACTCCTGTCACCGTCGTGCAACCAAAGAGGTAAGCATATTGAAAACTATAGATGGGTTAATCACAAGGCATGCAGAGCGCTGTAGAATGTCATGTGTGTAACCTTTAGCACGATACTTATGTAAATATTGAGTTGCGCACAAACCCGGGCTTGACGGCGTTGGTAGTAATATGCATTTCCATTACAGTCCATGAACAGAGCCTGCAACATTTTCATATTTGTCGTGTTCGGTGGCTTTCAAAGTTCCCCTTTCATCTATTTCCTTGTGAATTATCAGATGGTTCTTACAAATAACGTTGAGTAATTAACAATGCCTTTTATTTTCTTGAGTTTAAAAATGCAATCTCTATAAAAAATATCTGGCTGTGAACTACCTTGTTGCAATAGTGAGTTTAAACTGCACCTGTATTTTTAATTACATCTGATTATCGGCGATAAAACTTGCAAACTCATTTTTTTCTGTTATGCATAGATTACTTTCTTTGAAATCTTAAACATCATTACAAGCTCTAGAAAAGTGAAGATAGATTCAAGATTCAATAGTTTATTGTGATGTAGGTCTCCGGCCCATACACAAACACATAAATATAACATGATATAGCTATTTCAGTACAAGTGATGTCACAATATATTTAAATTACATAATATAACATTCGAGATAAGGAAATATTAAGTTGGATACTTAGTAAATAGAGAATATAATTTGCTATACCAGCTATAAATTTAAGCAAATTATTAACTCAGTGTTATGTTTGAAGAAAAGCTTGGCAGAATCAGTAATACTGTTCAAAGGCAGAGTCTGTGAATAAGGCAAATAAGGGCAAACAACTCACTCAGCCTTGTCGAAACGAAAAGCAAGGTATTTGAGCGAGAAAATAAAACCGAACAACAATACAATAATACATCAACGTCATTATATAGTAAAACATATTGAATTTTAACAAAAACCATAATGCCAATATAATATTGTAACTTTGACAATATGCATTATATAACATCACCTGACATACTTAATGAGCTAAGAGAACTATACAACAGTTAAACGGAGAACAAAGTTATGGTAAATAAATGAAGCCAGATTTTTAATAGTTTGATCGTTTTGACAAGACATAAGAATATTAAATTTATGAAAAATTTGGATTTATTGAATATTTCTTATAAATATATCGTTAACACAATGATTTATAAAATGGGCATAAAAGGATAAAATGATATTCATTTTCAATTTGATCATTACAATAGAAACAGGTTCTTTGCTCTCTCGCTAAGCCAATCTGTCTGACTTTTTTCTATAAGAAGTGAATGCGATGATGTTCTACAAGATGAAGAATAGAATCTAACTTTTTTTAATATCGATTCGAGATACCTTTCGAACTTAAAATTTGTTTTAAACAAGCAATAAGCTTTAAGTTTTGTTTACATTCCTCTGACCATTGTTGCATATATTGATTCTTTAATCTTGGGAATATTGGTGAAGAAACAATACAGAATTTTCAACTGATTGTGCTTCCCAAATGTAACCAAACCCGTTTCTATATAAAAAAAAATTTCACAGATGTAACCCGATTCGAAATGACTAAACTATCGTAATGTAATAACATAGCATAGCACTTTTTTCACATATCTATTAGAGGGCATCGACAAACTTTTAAGCCAAATACTTAATACATCGTTTCGAAGAAATAAAATGTAAAGGGAAACGAGCACAATCTCCAAGCACTGCGGCATTACAAGCTTGCAACGGTGCTGACATATATCTTTCACATGCACATTAATGTACTTTTTCTATAGAATACATGTAATCAATCCCCCAAATTTCAGAGCTATATAGTAAAATTGGAGCTATTTTGACATCAAATAATTTAAAAAATGCATTCCTCGGCAAAGGGTGTAGATGGTGAAGAGAGGATAACAATGTTACCAAAATACGTTTCGCCCTTTCTGCGATATTTTCTGCCATTTGATACAAGGATAGTTGGCTACTAAAGCATACCTACATAACAAAAACCATTTACAATTTATAATTCTGGATTGTTAAAAAAACATTTTTCATTCCTGGACAACGGACCACCATTTCTAAATACTAATTTTTTTTTAGTATTTATAAGTTTTTTAATATTAACAGTTAAAAGTTGGTACAGGAAACATGTAAAATATTTAATTGTCTTTGTAGACCGATAACCGTGTCAGCTGTCAAGGCTACATCATCCGCAAATAATAGCATAAGAATCTGAACAACATCTGGAGTGAGCTATATACCACTCAAACCACTATTCTTCATACCATCGTGTAATTCATTTATAAATAACGAAACTTAAATTGGGCTTAAGGTACAAACCAATAGGACAATCGAATGTATCGCTAAAATCAGTATGGTTTCCAACACATGCTTTTACGGAGCGGTAGATACCTTTTATAGAGTTGAGGAGGCGGCCCTTTATTCTGTGTTGGTAAAGAATATTGTACAACTTTGACATATTGACCCTTTCAAAACGCTTTTTTAAGTCAACAAACGCTTCGTAGAGTTTTCTACCCCTTTTAGTAGACATTTGTTTGTTTGAGTACAAAGTAAATCCGTTATCAATTGTAGAATAGCCCTCGTGAAAACCTGCCTGTGCTTCCGTAATTCTGTCGTACGCATTCGCAAAGAACGTAATCCGTTTATATATAACATTAACGTAGATTTTACTTTAAGGTAAGACCTGTGTAATGAATACCTATATCCAGAAGAGTATCCAAGGGAGGTAACTATAGTAGTAAATTAGATTAGATTTCTCTCATGCAAGAGGACCAGGGTTCAAATCCCACTGGAAGCTAATTTTTTTTGTAAGCCTAGAGCTTAAATAATTGGCATATTTCTTTTTTTCCTGTGTAGTTCTGTCATTGAATATAAAATTCTCATGATTTAAACTAAAATAAGCAAAATAATCAAGATTAAAGGGGTTTTCGCTATCAGAATAGTGTTTATTCAAGTCATCAATTTGAAAATTTCTAAAACTGGACGGTAAACTTCTCTGAAATTTTGTTTAAATTTTGTTTAAGGTATATAGTTAAAAAATGGTAAAGTTTGGAATATTGCACCAATCAGGATTTTGCACAATTTTCATTAATTTAGTCTCGTGAAATATAAAAAATGCATTTTTTTAATTTATTTGGTCAAAAAATGTCATTTTAAGATAAATTCTGTATTTATATATTATATCTTAAATTGGTTTAGTAAAATATAACATATTTTGGATAAACTGTAGGGTTGAATTTATCAATAACAAAAAATTTTGTCACCGATTAAAGAAATTGGATACTTTCACGTTTTTTCTCACTTTTTTAAATAAAAAAAGCTAAAAATCTCAAAAACTACACGGTAAAAATCATTAAAATTTTGCATACAAGTCAGTGGTATGAAGCAGTTGATGAAAATACAATCAGATTTTGGATTCTTAATAGTGCCTATTACAAAGGTCTTACCTTAAGTATTTAGTAATGCAATACCTCTAAAATTGTCAGGAATATTAAAAGAACCTTTTTTGTGAATATGAATGAGAATTGATAGTGACCACCGATCAGGGAAAGTTCCAGAAACAAAAATTCTATTGAATAATTTCTTTATGTAAGGTAATAGAGGTTCCGTAGCATATATAACATGTTCCGGTAATACATCACCTGCAACTGATTTCTTAAGTTTCAATTCTTTAATACAAGCCACGATTTCACTATCCGAAATTAATGAATTAAATACTGACTGTTCAACATCATTTAGATTGTCAAATTCTTCATCTATATCATCATTGGTTTCACTTTGTAAAGATTCATTGTAATTATCTTGGAAAACCTATTTGAAGTGGTCATACCAATTTTTAGTGAAAATATTTGAAATAGGTTTAGGTTCATTTTGAGTTTGTTTTAATTTTTTACCAAAATTCTCTCGGATTGTTTACTGAACTAGAAAGTCCTTTTATTGTCTTTTTATCAAATATTTTCCTCTTCTCCCGACATAGGTCGTTATACTTACGTTTAGAAATCAAGTAATCATTAATAATTTACATTTTTTTTACTCTAAATTTCCTTAATTTTCTGTTTTTCTCCTGTTTAGCTAGTCTACAGATTTTATCGAACCATTTATTTCGAGCATTAAATAATACTTTTTTGTACATCTTGTTTTTTTTCATGTCATTACAGCAATTTAAAATAAGATTCTCAAAACTAATAAGTAGTTTATCAACACTCACAGAAGGACTATCAAAACATATATCAATTGAAACAAAATTACAAAGAGCAATAGTATTATTACTATTAACTTGATCATCCTTATTGGTAAACTTATAAAAAAAATTTCGCCTCTTCATAAGCATTTACACGTGAGGCATTAGCACCATTTACAAAGTAACAAAGCAATGGTAAATGTTTACAATCACTCCTCACAATAATAGTTTACAATTTCAAAAATAGCCTTTGATGCAAAAACATCAATGAACAACACTACAACCTGTTGTATCTATAAAAGTAAAGTCCCGCTTTTCTAAACGACCATTTAGTGTGGAACATTATATGATTTACAAAATTCAAGCAGCTCTTTATCCCGAGCGTTTAAACAGTCAGATGAGTGTTTATGTGATGTAACTGTATTATGAAAAACATGTGAATATTCATTAAATTGAGGGATATTAACACCGAATATTCAGAATCTCATTTTCAAGACACATTATCATAGAATTATGGTAAATATTTCTCTCTTAAGATGGGGAGCCAACTGGTGGCAAAAAGATACAAATATATTGGACATCTCTATCTAAATTAAACATATTTTTATCAAAAGATACTATGACACCAAACTCAAAGTTAACATTTATACGTTTTACATATGTTCCAATGTTTTATTAATGATGACAATAACTCCACCCATATTTCTACCTCCGCTTATTGATATTTTAGCTGGGCAAATTAATACCGAAAAAGTCTGAAAAATAATCATGTAAAATGGAACAATCAATTTCACATGTTTCGGTAAGACCAATTACATCAAATTGCTTCAAATAGCTCATAAAATCAACATCATCAAGTTTAGATCGAAGACCTTCAATATTCCATTCTAAAAAACAATTTATTTATAGGTTTAGGACCTTGGCCACAATCCTATGAATCAACATCAATAGGTTCCTGATGCTCTGCTAGATCGACTATCGACACCTTCTCTCTGTCTCACACAGACACATGACTTAAAGCAGACTGTAATCCACTGAATCGAACAGTCTTACGGAAAAATCTTAATTTAGTAGACTTTGATTCATCTGTATGTGTATTCAGGGGTAGGAATCACGTGATACAATGTTTTGGTACCAAGCACTAGAAAATGGCGGTGCCAAGTGAAATGGTATGTATTTTCTATTTGTTTGTCTCGAATATAAAAGAAATAAATTTTCTAACATAGCCTATTTTCCAGTGTCCAATTTCCCCCGCATTTTGATACCTTGCTTATGCCGGACAGTCCTAGAGTTTGCCTGGAATGCTTATCACAAAATTTGAATCGATGCAAAAGTTGCTACAGAAATTTATGAACCAAGCCAGAACTGTCCATTGCTTTGAAAAAATCGACGTAAATATACGTAGAAATTTTGCACACCTACTCATATAAACTGCGCATATAGCTCATCGTATACCTGCGGCTTGGTTTCCAAGACTTTGTAGGAGTTTTTGAGAAATCATGCTACAATCAAATTTTGAACCAAGCACTCATGAAATATTTTCAGAACCAAACACTAACCAAATGATTTTTACAGTTATTTCTGGTTTGTAGAGCAGTACCTTTCAAAACGTAACACTTTCCACAAACATTGCATTCCCCTTTTTAACTTAACGTATTACGTATTGAAAGCATATTTGTTTTTGTTCCTAAAGAGTTAATCATACTTATTGAGGCATTTAGAGTTTTATTATCTTTGCAGACAATTTGCTTTCTGTACGTCAAAGGAGAAAGTTGCCTCAGTTGCTGACGAAAGCTACGACTGTAGTGATATTTATAACGAGATGTGCAAGAATAGATGTAACGTTTTACCCAACTGCATTTTAGCAAGGTCGGAAAATTAATTTCTTCCGATTATTCGTAAAAACTATCTGTAAATTAAAAAGAAAGGTTACCAACATGATACGTTACAGCGCTCTGCAGGCCTTGTGATTAACCCATCTACAGTTGATCATTATGCTTACCTCTTTTGTTGCTAGATGGTGGGAGGGGTTTAAGAGTTTATGAAGGTTTATGGGGATATCTTTTTTTTAAAGAACCTAGAAGCTCGATTTGTTTCTTTTATCCCTGTCACCGTGTTCTTGCTGATTTTACTCCAGAAGCTCTGGTCTCGGTAAGATCATTTAGTACCTGCCCTTTGGCTTTGCAATCCTATAAGCTTCTTATGTTTTATATGTTTGCTTTTGCATGCAACATAGTTGAGCCGATGGGTGGGTCAGAGTTATTTCACCAAGATAACTTGTACTTGTTTTGTGATATGATAACCTGTTGGGGCAAGTGTGATGTTAGTGCACCCTAGAACCTGGTTTGAACCCCAAGTGGCAATTTAATTTGCCACTGACCGTTCCAAGGCGGTAACCCCTCTTGTTCTCTGTTGTGTTAGCTGTTTGTGGTGTCTTTTTGAAACTGATCATTTTATTATCCATGCTCTCTCCCTCTCTCTTCTTCTTGACTGTGTGGAGAGGCTGTTTTTTCTGAATGTGGCAATTCCTGATATGCATATTTCACTTTTTTCTTCTTCATAAAATTCTGTTACTTTCCTACAACAAGAGTAAAATGATTTTTGATTGGTTGTCTGATTCCTATTGTCCAATCGCGAATTCGATAACATCATCTAAAACGGCCATGTAAGAAAAACAAGGTGTATGGGCGGTCATGTGTTTGGGGAGGACATTCTTTCTCGAGACACAGAGCAAATGCCGGCGTCTAGGCCATTCAGTTTCGATTTTATCGAATTTAAAATGGCATTGTTGCCTGTGTTAATTTTCACCTCACGGAAACAATAAAATGGAAGTCTTACAAAGTTTTTCGCGGGATAAAAGTGTGAATTCATTTGAAAGACAGGCGATAGGCAGTCGAAGTAAGTTGTCTTTGATAAATCGGAAGTAGCGTAATAAATACAGGATTACATGTACATCTCAACCACTTCCTAAATGTGGTTCATTATTATGAAAATTTCAAATAAAAAGTATTTTGACCTACCTACCTACCCATACTAAATCAGTTTTGGCCGGGATGGGAAAACAAAGAATATTTTGAGTCTGGCCTTACATGAAAGCTTTTCGAATATTGCCGGAGATGGACGATTAGTCACTCGAATGCAACGGGGTTTACAAATAGTGATACACGGACAAAAACACTCGCCTGTAACGGCTAAAAATAGCACCAGGCAAGAAAATGGAAAATGAAACTTAATTCTCCAAAATGAAACGGTGCTGGTTGTTCTTTTGCACCAGACATTGTGTCCAACAATTACAGAAGTTTTCTTCGGTCAAAATGGAAAAAGACATATCCGGCTGACGGACGGGCATTCGCATTGACGGTAATTTTACACCATGTCAAAATATGATAACATTATATTTAAAACAAAACAGAAATAATCTTTTACCCTTTTAAACATAGTTTCCGCTTTGTTTTGGAGACCGAAGTTGTTTGTTTTGGAGACCGCTTTAAATCGATATCGATACCGGGTGGCATTTGATAAGGCCTTACCGATACGGAAGATGACTTCAGTTCATCCAACAAAAGGTAATTACTTGATTTATGCGCCATCGTACTTTTTTGTAATGATTTTAGTTTTCCGATTTCTTGCTCTTTCAATCGATTTTTAAGTCAGTTGTAGAAAAGTAAATTTCGGTTGTATGGTTACTTGTCTGAAGTAACCCGATACCAAAGTCTGGTCTAAATGATCAAAACCATGAATGATTACCTTCTAAATCAGTATTTGAACTGATTCATTGGTATTCGATTCGAGCTAACGCGGAATTTGTTAACCTAAATTATATTACTTTCCGTTGATCTAAATACAAACAATAACACAGTTCAAAGCTGATAAAGAAAAAAAATTCTTTGAAATCAACTTTTCAACTGTTTTTAATTATTTCAATATCATAAAATTGTATAACACTCTTCATAGCAATATTTTTATCTCTAGTCTCAAGTTAATGTTGGAAATGTTTGTTGCAAAATTTGAATATTATAATGTAATCATGTAATTCATTAAAGCATTTTAGTTTGTGAATATTGTAAGGGCCACTGTTGTAGTCTGTAATTATTGTAAAGGTTAATATTTTGAACAGGTTATGGTACATAAAGTTTTGTTAATAGTATTTTTTAGTTGGTGAAACCGATGAATAAGTCAGTCAACATCAAATACAAAATTAAAAACAAAGAAAATCCGTTTCATTTAAAATAGAAAGCTTATGTTATGTAAGTAAGTAAGTAAGTAATCATTTATTATAGTGACATGTGAATATCGTTACAAAACAACATAAATATATAAATAAATAAAAAGTATCCACCCGGCCCAACGGGCCTATATGTCACCTTATAACAACATATTAAATGTCAAAACTCAGCTGTTTTAGAAAGAATTAGAGAAAATTTATGATATACATTTAATTAATTATTATATAGAATGTCTTTTCTTTTCAAGTATGCTGCTGTGATATATTTTGCAGTCTGTCTGGTATAGTTTTTCATTAAAACACAAAGTTTTTCGCTGTTATTTATAGTTTGAATTGTATCTTATATTTGACCAATATACTGAGTTCTTATATTTCTGTATCTAGGACATACAATTATAAAGTGCACCTCTGATTCTACGTCCATTAAATCACATAAGGAACACAGTCTCTGTTCAGGGTCTTCACCGATGTATCTTCCGGTTTCTATTCGAAGGGGTAGTATACCGAACCTAAGTTGTGCTAGTAGTGATATTTCATTGCGTTTAAGGTTTAATTTCAAGTAGTCCTCACAGCTAAAAACTGATTTAAACGTTATATATGTTCTTAACTTTGAAATTCTCTGCACATCTGATGTCCATATTCTGGAGTAATAATTATTCAATTTAGAATGAGCTTCTGATAGATAAATCACGGATTTATTTACAAAAGACTCCGTTAAATCCAACTTTGTCAATATATGGTTGATGTCACTACACCAGTTATTGCTATTACTGTTATAATCCGCAATGAATACTTTCTTGGTTAGTCGGTCATCTGGTAAGAGGATTAGTCTATTCCAGTAACGGATCATGCACATCCAACGACGATACATGCAAGGCAACCAGCCAGTGTCTCCAATTAGAGCTAAGGTGGGGGCGAACCTGTGAACACCCAGATACTGTCTCATAGCCCTGTATGTATGCTGGAAAATTGAAGTCAAGCAAGTTTCAAGAACACTAGCAGCTAAATAAGACAATTAATCAATTGCACATTTTAGCAAGTTTTATCGCCGAAACCCAGATTTAATTTTTAAAATAAAGGTGCAGTTTAAAATCACCATTGCAACAAGGTTTTTCACAGCCACTTTGAAAGAGATTTTATTATTTATAGAATTTTTGAAAATTATAAACTAAAGAAAATAAAATAGAATATTAATTTCACCACGTTATTCGTAAAAACTATCTGTAAATTCTAAAAGACAAAAAGAAAGGTTACCAACATGATATTCTTCATCGCCCAGAATGCATCAGGATTAACACATCTACAGTTGATCTTTATGCTTACCTCAGTGGTTGACCGACGGCGGCAGAGGTTTAAGAGTTTATTAAGGCTTATGGGAAATGTTTATGGAGGAACCTAGAAGCTCGATCTGTTTCTTCTATCCCTTTCATCGATTTACTGTCCTCACCGCCTTGACCCGGGTTGACCGCATTTCATTTACACAAGAAAATATAATCGATGTTGATCCATCAGAAACGATGAAACTGTGAACATGGAACCTTTAGTTCCATAGATAAATATAGATAAAGATCTTTATCTATATTTATCTATGGCATTAAAGGTTCCATGTTCACAGTTTCATTGTTTCTGAAGAATCAACATCGATTATATTTTCTTGTGTAAATGAAAATCGCTTTCATGATCAGCGTCATAAGAGTTTGTCCTAAACAAGAAAACAATGGGCGGAACTGAACAGTATAGAGTTTTGACAGGGATCTGAGAATAAAAGGTATTTGTATCACAGGGAACACCAAAGGAAAAAAAAGTAGGTTTGTCCTAGGGGTGATTGAACAATATCAAAATGTTCACTGGCTGAACTATTGAAACCACTAACAAAAAACAGGCAAAAAAATGAAATAAAGGTATTTTATTACTGTTACCTTACATGAAAATCGTTCACAACTACCTTCAAAGGACTTCATTGTTATAAGCAATGATTGAATGTACGGGGATATATTTTACAGCAGCCACATGACACAAACAGCGATACTGTGGTATTGAAATACAAAAAGGGTGTTTCATAATATATGTCCCTATTGTATCATACTGTTAGTTCTATAAAATAAAAGATATAGCTATGTAAGAACACAATCTTTTATCAGACATAATTATACCATTTATTTTGGAACATTGAAAATAAACCAGTCATGGCAATTGTGTATCAATCAATTTACAAATGTACCATATTTACAAAATGTACTCGATGTAATGTAATAGGGAAATTATGAAAATTCACCAACATAGAAGGTGTTATACATTTATATTTTGTTTTGCATTGTTTCGTTACAAATATCCTTTATAGATAACATCAAATATTTTGTTTACTAATTACCATCCTGTCAAAATACTTTAACCACATGCCAATTTCTTGTCTTCACCATTTACATCTACTCGAGTTTGTTATGATTAAGCAGGAAATGATATAACTCTTAAAGTAGTTTTACAGATATATATTATTTATGTCAAACTGTCATTTTGGCATCACCAAAATTTAATTGTTCGTGTTTACTAAAATTATTACAATTATGAAGCGTATCTGTCTATGGACACGACAATTTTATCCTGTCTTTAGAAACGACGATTTAGTTATATCTTTGGAAACGAAATTTTTAAACCCCACCCCATCATCCAACAATATAACTGTTGCGTTTTACAGAGTGATCTTATCCGGGTATCCAGATCCCAAACTCGAATCTGTTGAGATCTCTAGTTTTAGGTCATCAGCAGACTGATGAGAAGGTGTATAAATACAGTATCTGTCAAATATCCCCTCAGATAGAATCTTAGGCTAGATTATTGAGATCATGGGATTTTGGTGGTCACTCTTTCGCAGTGTGAAATAAAATGTCACTTTCTTTTAGACGTTGCATGATTTATATTTTGTGTGGAGTCGGGTTCAAGTCATATTTCAACATCTTGTAGACGCTTAAAGCACCTGTCGTGTAAGTGATCTCGCCCAGAACTCTCCGCCCTGAACTTTGTGGGGAATAACAAAGTACAAATTGTTGTCTTTTTCCTCAATGGCTTTAACTGTTCTGGCAGATCGTGGTCGACCAGAGTTGCTGTGTTGCCTGTCTTCAACTGTGCCAGATTCTTCAAGTCTTCTAACTTCTAACTTTGTACTGCATGTGTGTTTAGTTTTCCAAAATCTGAATAATGCCCTCACTCTAGGAGCTCTGGTCTCGGTAAGATAATTGAGTACCCGCCCTTTGGCTTTGCAATGCTATTAGCTTTTTATGTTTTATATGTTTGTGTGCTGTTGCATGCAACATTGTTGAGCCGATAAGTGGGTGGGAGTTGTACTTGTTTTGTGATATGAGAACCTGTTGGGGCAAGTGTGAGGTTGGTGCACCCTAGAACCTGGTTTAAACCCCCATTGGCAATTTAATTTGCCACTGACCGTTCCAAGGCGGTAACCCCTCTGGTTCTCATTTTTGTTTATTGTTAGTTGTGTCTTTTTTGAAACTGTTCATTTTTAACCATGTATACATGGATACACTATACAATAAAAGTTCGGGACGATGCGACAATTACGGCAATGATCATGTACTTATGCGTTTTTGAAGGCGACAATCTGATTTGTTCTAAAGGTTGCTGATAAAAATACATTTTAGTGACTCGGAGCAGGCTGTCAAGGTCAAGCGGTCATACTTTTTCCTAATTATTCCTATTTTTCCTACTTTTTAGTCATGTTCCTACTTTTTCACAAAAACTTCTACTAATCCTTCTTTCCTTTTAAAAAAACCTTTTAGCTTGACTATTCAAAGAATATTTAAGTTCATGTGCATCCTACTTACATCTCACAAAGTACTATAGCTACAGCTTGAAATCTTGACACAATTTTTCACTCATGTCATGAGTGTGTATGCCAGGAACCATAACACTAACTTTCATGTTGCCCAAATTAAGACCCCTTTTCAAATTAGAATTTAAGGTTGAAGTTTGCATGCAAGCTGGTTTACAAACACATAATTTCATATAACTTATACTACAGATTTGAAATTTCGTATGCTTTTTCATCATCATATCTCAAAGTATGTATGCCTTAAAAACTATAACTTCCATTTTGAATAAAATATGACCATTTTCTTTCTTAGAATGTAAAGATTAAAGTTTCTGTGCATTCAAGAACATGCTCATAGCTTTTATACAGTACTAATGATACAGCTTTGAAATTTTGTACACTTCTTCACCAATCACCATCATATCTCAGGTTGAAATAGCAAGACCCATAACTCTAACTTGCTTTTTGATTTACTTGTTTCCCTCTTTAACTTTTTTACTTAGACCTTATGGTTTAAGTTTTCATGCAATCTCACAACTTTATACTTTCATTATGACAGCTTTGTTACTTTGCATTTTTGTTAACCATGATTTACCTGCTTGATTTGTCAAGTACCAGACTGCTAGTTTGCATTTTGATTGAATTACATTCCTTTTTAGAGTGTCGAATGGTTTAGGGGTATGGGGTAGAGGGTAAAGGTTCATAGGTATTTGTGCAAAAGTTATAAAACAAGTTACATTTTAATGGGTGGAGGATAGTGGGGCTAAAGATCAGGGATGTCTTAGACAGGGTGGGGTACCTCCTGCAAAAAACTTAAAAAAAATATTTTTTGTTTCTTAACTCAAACCTTGTTGTTGTTGTTGTTGTTATTGTTGTTGTTGTGGGAAGTGGTGGGGATTAAGGTCCAATCCAACACCCTCCCCCACTCAAAAATTTAAATTTTTGATATGGTGGTGGGGAAGAATTTGATCAAAATTATGACTAAATCCCCAATTGAAATGATACCCCATTTGTTCTTAAGCGTGTCTCACCGCTTTATTTCTGACTTGTGTTGATAGTTGAGCATGCACTCATTTTTATTGGCTCTTGTTTGGCATAATTGCAGTAAACTAAACCTACGTGTATCGTATTGCTGTATTGCTGTTTATGATGCATTCATCAAGATGATAGGTATAGTGTGTAAGAAAAAGTGTGAAATCAAGACTCCGGTAACACCATAATGTATTCATACTTTTGAGGAAAAAGTTCCTACTTGTTCCTACTTTTTTCCCTTTTTTGTCAAAATGGTTCCTTTTCCCCTACTTTTTGAAAAAAGGTCACTTGACAGCATGGACTCGTCGTCAGACCCTGAAAGCGAAACGATTTCAGGAGATGATTTTAATCAGATTGAAAGAAAACACGCATCAAAGTAGGATTCCAACTCATGACTTTTTAATCAAAACATAAAATATTTTAACAATGCAATAATATGCATCAAAACATTAGAAGGCAACACATTTTGAAATTGACTGATGATGGCAAGTGACTGTGCGTGGGTAGAATGATTATTATAGACTATGTTATAGACTATGGAACCTGATGCTGTTTGATGGATTTTGGCTGTACCTCTGGTGCCCTTGTCACTTCGCTGGATGTGCTCAGGGTTCACGTCAAGCAGTTGGTGTTGATTCTTATAAAGTAGGGTCAATCTGATGTCTTGCCTCTGTTGTTGTAGTGATTAAAGTCTAGGTCCTTGATCATTTTGGAGACTCATCCAGGGCTTCTGTCCCAGTGGTTGTTGGTGAAATAACGGCATCTCGTGTCTGGACTTGTTCTAGACGATTGATATCAGCGGCACAGTAGGGGCCCCAAGCTGCAGCAGCGTAGTGGAGTATTGGGACCAGTGTGGAGTAAGTGCGTTCTCTGGTGCTCTGTGTGCATATAAAGAGGTTTCGTCTGAGGAGTCCCAGGGTCTTGGAAGCTTTTGCTGCTGTCTTATCCACATGTTCCTTCCAGATCAGATCTTGGTGAAGGTTGACCCCAAAATATTTGGCACTGTCTACCGCTTCTAGTTTATGACCATGTAGCTTGTATGAGTGCTGTTTTTTTAAGAAACATGTCGTTGGTGCACATTTGGATGACCTGACATTTCTCAGGACGGAACGACATCTGCAATTTAGTCTCCCATTGCTGGAGAGCGATGAGGTCCTTCTGCAGGATTTTTGCGTCTTTGTCTGATCTGATCCTTCTGTATAGAAGGTCAACGTCTGCAAATAGCCTAGTATCCGATGTGAGCCCAAGAAGGCTAGAAAATGTAGCGGGCCTGGTAATGTACCATGAGGGACACCGGAGACAACATCTGCACGTGAACATCGCAGTCTAAAAACGGAAAATTTATTATAATAAATTAAAATCATCTCTTTTATCATATGTTTTAGTAGTTATGTAACCATTTTCAATGGACAGATTTAGATCAAGAAAGTTTGCTTGCTTTTCTGAAGTGTTCGATTTAAAGTTGTAGTTCTTTAGGGTAGATCTTATTAACCAGTAATTGAAAATGGTTATTATCTATATTTAATAAATCATCAAGGTACCTCGAGGTGTTGTTAAAAGCTGTAATAATATCATCTTGATGTTCAGTAGAAAGAGATAACATAAAGTCTCTTTCATAACAGTATAAAAACAGATCAGCAACAAGGGGTGCACAATTAGTACAATTGGGATGCCTATAACTTGTTTATAAATAGAGGTACCGAATCTAACATAAATATTATCCAGTAAGAAAGTTAGGGACTATTAGGTCTTGACAAGTCCATAAATTATAATTATCATAAGAATTCTCGACCTAAATCTGTCAATTGAAAATGGTTATGTCACTACAAAAATATATGATAAAAGAGATGATTTTAATTTAAATATAGTAAATTTTCCGTTTTTAGACGGCGACGTTCCCCATGCAACCTCTTACGGGGTTTATATTTCACAGCTTGTTCGCTTTTCAAGAGCTTGCAACGATATTAATGATTTCAATGAACGTAATCTTTGCATCACAGAAAAACTTTTAAAACAAGGTTATCGGTATCACAAATTAAGGAAAACATTTTGCAAGTTTTATCGTCGATACCCAGATCTAATTCATAAACACAGGTGCAGTTTAAAATCAGTTTTGCAACAAGGTATTTCACAGCCAGTTTTTTATGGAGATTTAATTTATAAACTTAAGAAGATAAAGGGCAATGTTAATTTCCACCGGTTATTCGTAAAAACCATCTGTAAATTTAAAAAGAAAGGTTACCAACATAATATTTTACAGCGCTCTGCATGCCTGGTGATTAACCCTTCTAAAGTTGATCATTATGCTTACCTCTTTGGTTGCACGACGGTGGCAGGGGTTTAAGAGTTTATGAAGGTTTATGGGGAAATCTTTTCTTAAAAGAACCTAGAAGCTCGATTTGTTTTTTTTTATCCCTGTCATCGTGTTCTTGCTGATTTTACTCCAGGAGCTCTGGTCTCGGTAAGATCATTGAGTACCCGCCCTTTGGCTGCAATGCTATTAGATTCTTATGTTTTATATGTTTGTGTGCTAAGTGGGTTGGAGTTGTTTCACTAAGACAACTTGTATTTGTTTTGTGATATGAGAACCTGTTGGGGCAAGTGTGATGTTGGTGCACCCTAGAACCTGGTTTGAACCCCCAATGGCAATTTGATTTGCCACTGACCGTTCCAATGCGGTCACCCCTCGGGTTCTCATTTTTGTTAATTGTTAGTGGTGTCTCTTTTGAAACTGATCATTTTATTAACCATGCTCTCTCCCTCTCTTCTTCTTGACTGTGTGGGGAGGCTGTTTTGTCTGAATGTGGCGATTCCTGATATGCATATTTCACCTTTTTTGCTAAATTGTTTTTAAACTGAAATAATTATATTTACATCTGAATGCATTAATAAGCGAATATTTAACTGAACAGGCGATAATCGTTAATTATTCTTTAATAATGGTATCTTGTTTGCCGACAAGTTCTCTATTTGAAGAAACCGCGCAGATTTTTCCACAAGTGTCCGTATCATTGTTGAAAAAAAAATACCAGGCCAGACTTAAAATATTCTTTGTTTCCCCATCCCGACCCAAGCAGATTTAGTATGGGTAGGTAGGTAGGTCAAAATATTTTTTTTTACCAATACTCTAAAATTTAAATATACTGGTACCAACTTGGTACCTATATATTTAAATTTTAGAGTGTTGGTCCAAGTTTACTATACTGAGCCAAAATGAAAACTTGACAAAAATAACATGGAAAACTCCTATTACATTAATTATGCCAGTGAATGCAAATATCTGGAGAACTTTGATCACCAATACCTTTATCTTGGTGGTTACCGGTTAAGTCTCTATCGGTTTAAAAAAAGGAAACAAGAAAAAAGAATACGTGGTTGTGGAAAAATTAAGCGTTGAATTTTGTTCATGTTTTAAATAAAAGGGAGGTAATTTGCCAAAATGGATACTTAATGAACTGTAGCTTATTTCTTTGCATCAGTGAGCTTTAAAGATAGTGTTTTTCTGTTTGAGACTTTTATGTTAAAAATCATTGATCTCACCATTATTTCTGAAAGAGAAGATAACCTTGATCCCTGTGAAAACATTACATTATCTTCCTGCTTTATCGAATGACCAGATATATGCAAATACCAAACTTTAAATGAAAGATAAAATATAGAACGTAAGTTTTGAATTTAAAAACTGGTAGGTTTTTCATTTTTGTTCAGTATATATGTACGTATAGATTAATGCCTTTCTGCAAAATGACAAAGTCGTCCTTGTGATAAGCCTGCCAAGGAATAGTTCTTTATTAATAAAAAAAACTTCATTATTACTTAAAACTGAAATATAATTAAATACAAATTTCACATTTTGACCATGAAAACTTTAAGTACTGTAAATATTATTTATTTAATAAAGATATATTCAGGTACTGATCATCTCAGCAATATTTTTAACATGAAACAGAACACTCTGACTCGTTTGCAAATCAACTGCTGCAAACTGGACATTCGGTGATATTTCTTTGCTTTTAATTTCCCTATCACCAACAGGCTAAACAACTTCATCATCAATGTCACACATTGTCAACTTTGTTGACAATCTACAAATTTTCTTGGATACGAAAGAACGACTGGTGTCTCCACTTTAAACAGAGATGCAACCAAAACGTTCCTTTGGTTACGGTCTTTGCAAAAGACCAAAAAATTGCCGGTCATTCGCTCCGATGAGCTATGAAATTCTGTCGGACCGCCAGGAAATCTGCTGGGCCGAAAAAATGGAGATGAAATTGCAAAATATTTAGTTTTTGTCGTTTAGGTACATTTGTTTGAAACAAAATTATATGAAACCTGTATTAAATTTTATTTCTGTTTCAACACACTTAAACCAATAAAACTTTAAAACACCAGTTTTTGCTTGGACAGAGTTCTTTTTTGTTAGAATAACAGACATGAAAATGGTCAAGATGTACACGTAATCGTACATTTATTACACTACTTCCGGTTTATCACAGATAACTTACTTCGACTGCCGATAGCCTTTTTTCAAACGAATTCGCACTTTTATTCCATGAAACTTTGTTCGACTTCCATTTTATTGTTTTCGTGAGATGAAAATCAACACAGGCAACAAAACACTTTTTAATGTTGATAAAATCGAAACTGAATGGCCTAGACGCCGGCATTTGCTCGGGTCGCGCCGATTTTTCCGGGTCAGTCGTGGATGGGGAAACAATAAATATATTATTTCAGGCCTAGTTTAAAGTTCTGTTAAAGGTCCTTGCATATTGTCAGTATCATTTTGATCATATTGGCATTTGAACTGCTTTTGTTTTGCGATGCTTCAATTTTGTGTTTTCTTTACTGTTCTGAATCGTCTTAACGCTTTTATCTTCTCGAAATTGGGAAATTTATAGATTTTAAATGAAATTAAATCGAAGTGATTTCACTGTAAAATATTTCTAAGGTCGCCAACACGGTATGCCGAAGAATTTTGAAGTTATCTTAAGAAATACAAAAAATGGTTTCAGGGGAAAGTTTTTCATTTCTAATGTAATTCTGATCCAAAACGGTCCTAATTTAGAGAAAAATATAATCTCCTAATTGAAATTCTAAAATATTTCTAAGGTTGAAATAAGGTAACTATTGTGCTTGGAACGTCTGTATAAACTTTTCGTCAGGTCTCGTAGTAACAACAGAACCCAGCTTACTTGAAAACGACTGTGGGCGCAATACTACAGTAACAAAGTGCATGTAGGATGTATCTTTAAGTTTTCCAGCTAAAGACTGTCGGCAAGGCGACAGTCTAAAAAACCGTTATCACGAGGCAACAACGGCGATTCCTACTAATGTCCTAACTACGAGCCTCGTTTAGAAGTGTCTTGTTTTTTAACGAACAATGGCATCAGACCGACTGATCGCCTTTGCGAAACCAGAGCGTCTGAATGATTGAGACTACAAAACAACTTGTCGATAACAATGAGCAAGTTTGTATCCAAATCGTCTTTAAATGATTTCGGGCTTGAACAATACATAAGCTAGGGTAGGCGTAGTTCTTGTGTTAAGTAACCCTTTAAATCATGTCAAGCAATACAGTCTTTCAACAGCCAGAAATGGACAGAGCAAGATTCAGTAAGATTGGTTTAAAATTAAATCTAGTTATTTACCGACGACAACATTTGGTTGTTGTGGGCCATTTTAAATAGCAAAGCAAACTTTCGAAATGCGTATCAAAATGAGACAAACTGGTAACTGGTAATTAACGGATACCATTAAAATAGTCCAGTTTTACTCTCAGCATAAATTATATGCACAGTTACAAAAATATACAAAATAAACTTGCATATGTAGTAGCATTCATTTAAAGCTGACTCAGTAGCATAACTGGTAACGCCTCAGCCTTGAGTGACGAATGTCCGAGGTTCGAGACTCGGTAAACAAACTTTTCACACGCCTATCTACCTTTAATTAAGAAATGTCAAGTTACTTATAAAAACCTCCAGTTTCTTTCTATAAAATCCACAGTGACCTACTTAACCGGGTTCTTCATTGTGTGTCACTTCAGCCAGATTTTTCTGCAATCCAAAATATTTATGACGGAAAATAACATAAATTTTCTACATGCACCAAATGCTTATACATCTGCGGCGATCTCTACATAGTCATTTCAAAATATCGAACAGTTTAGATATACACAAAGATATATATACAATTATGGTAGTTATTTTTGCCATCTATATTGTTTTGAAAATTATGACGTGTCAAAATGAGATTACGATTTTTAACCAGGTTTTCCGAAGGGAAAATCCCGGTTATAAGATTGGGGTACATCGGCGGGCGGATGGGCAGCGGGCGGGCGGACGTAAACAATTTCTTGTGTGCGCAACTCCTCCTACATCTCTCAACAGATTTCAATTAAACTTTCACAGAAGTATTGCTATGAAGTGCCTTGGCGCATATTTTCGGGGTTGGACCACAGGGTCAAGGTCAAGGTCTCTGCTGCTAAAAATAGAAATTCAGTCTCTGCTTAATTACTTGAGTTTGCTTTTGCCTTTTGACTCCAAACTTGGTGTATGAGTAGCTTATATAAAAAGGCAGCTTGGGTTTGCTATCTTAGTGTCTTTGACCAAGGTCAATGTAATTGTTGCTAAAAATAGAAATTCAGTTGCATCTTAATAACTTGAGTTTGCTTTAGCCTATTGACTCCAAACTTGGTGTATGAGTAGCTTATATCAAGAGGCATCTTGGGATTGCTACCCAGGTGTCTCTAATGAAGGTCAAGGTCACTGTTGCTAAATATAGAAATTTAGTTTCCGCTTAATTACTTGAGTTTGCTTTGACCTATTGACTCCAATCTTGGTATATTGGTAGCTTATATCAAGAGGCAGCTTGGAATTGCTATCCACATGTCTGTGATGAAGGTTAATGTCGCTGTTGCTTAAAATAGAAATCCAGTTTCTGCTTCATAACTTGAGTTTTCTTTGGACTATTGACTCCAAACTTAAGTGTATGGGTAGCTTTTATCAAGAGGCAGCTTGTGATTGCTACCCAGGTGTCTGTATTCAAGGTTAATGTCACTGTTGCTAAAAATAAAAATTCAGTTTCCACTAAATAACTTGAGTTTGCTTTGGCCTATTGACTCAACACTTGGTGTATGGGAAGCTTATATCAAGAGGCAGCTTGCGGTTGCTACCGAGGTGTCTGTGATCAAGGTCAAGGTCACTGTTGCTAAAAATAGAAATTCAGTTTCAGTTTAATAACTTGAGTTTGCTTTGGCCTATTGACTCCACACTTGGTGTATGGGAAGCTTATACCAAGAGGCAGCTTGCGGTTGCTACCGAGGTGTCTGTGATCAAGGTCAAGGTCACTGTTGCAAAAAATAGAAATTCAGTTTCAGTTTAATAACTTGAGTTTGCTTTGGCTTATTGACTTCAAACTTGGAATATTTGTACTGTACTGTACTGTACTTCAATGTGTTCTGTTCTACCTTTCATTTCATGTACCTTAGAATCAGGTGAGCGATTTAGGGCCAATTTGCCCTCATGTCAATGTATAATGTTATGCCCCTGGTTGTCCGTCCATCCGTTCGTTAGTAATTTTGTGTCTCCTTATTTAAGTATATATAAAAGTAAGAAAACTCTGTTTTTATAAATTGTTTCTTTTTCACATTATGTATATCTACTGACTTTAAAAACACGTTTTCGCTCGGCCATCAGTATGGAAAATGAAAACCTGGTTTTGTAACAATTTCCTGTCACAAGTTCTTGCATTTTGAACAGTTATAGCTATTATAATGTTATTGTGAATTTTGTCATGGTAAGAACATAAATCAATATAGGAAAAATTAATACTTATTACTAATTAATAAAGTTTTGATAAATTATGGTACCTGGTACAATGTATATTTCGGGTGTCAAAATAAAACTTTCCACTAAACTGAATAACAAAAATAAAATTAAAATATCCACTCCTTTTTTCCCACTAAGGCCGACATTTTTTTTTCAAAAAAGTCTTTTAAACCTTTCATATAATGAATTTTAAAACACTGCACAGATGCCCTGCACGATTGAGACAGTTATACATGTAGAGGTTAAATTATCCTATAGGTAAACACAGATGGGCATCATGGCATGCTTTGTGCATTTTTAAGTTACCACATGGGACAATGGAAGATGTGTTTCGATTGCGAATTATTAAGGCAATTTTCAAAAGTTGTTTTAACAAACAAAATACTGGTTGGCACTAGGAGAACACTGAGGTGAATTATTGAAAATAACTGTTTTCCCTATACATATTCATAAACTCTGAAGACCCTGCCACCGTCGTGCAACCAAAATAACCCAGAAGCTCGTTCTTTTTCTTATATCCCTGTCATCATGTTCTTGCTGATTTGTCTCCAGGGGTTCTGGCCTCGGTAAGGTCATTGAGTACTCGCCCTTTTGCTTGACAATGCTATTAGCTTTTTATGTTTTATATGTTTGTTTGCTTTTACGTGCAACACTGTCGAGCGGATGGGTTGGTTGGAGTGTTTTCACCAAGACAACTTGTACTTGTTTGTTCAAATGAGAACCGTTTGGTGCAAGTGTGAGGTTGGTGGACCCAAGAACCTGGTTTAAACCCCCAGTGGCAAATTATTTTGACACTTATGTTCCAAGGCGGTAACTCCTCGGGCTGTCACTTTCGTTACTTGTTTGTGGCGGATATTTTGAAACGGATAATCGCATAACCATGCTCTCTTCTCCACTCTTCATTTTGACTGTGTGGGGAGGTTGTGTCTGCTGGATATGACCCTGATATGCTTATTTCACTGTTTTTTTTTTCTAATGAAAATATATAGATTCTCTATCAACCCGCGCTTTCTCGGGTCCCCATCTAGTAAATAAAATACTTTTAGTCGATATAATTATATACCTTTTTGTTGTAGTGTTACCTAAATTGTAAAGTGATAATATTTATAAATTCAGCTTAATTGATTAGTTCATTCCTATTCTTCGAGTTAAGTAATTGTTCAAATTTTAGCTTAGTGCATTTCATGAACTATATATTTTCTGTCATTTCAGTGTGAACACTTTCTGAGGAGTTTTGGGATGCTGTTCCTCCTGCATACTTCTATTGGTAATTAGTAATTTCTTGTTCCAAAAGCTGTTAATGGTTTACAAATATAGTGATGAATAAGCGAGAAGTAGTCTTAGTTTTAATCGATGTTTTACCATCTTGTTCGTTATACTGCTGGACGAGGTAATAATAAGAAAAGTCCGTGTTTGAATGTTTTAATCCTTGCTTTTTGTTTGAAAGCGATAAAGATCCAATTCTTGTTGAAATACATACGTAAGTATTTCCGTCACTTTAATTTTTTGTTTTATTCTTAACCATTTTGATTTCAAAATGTTCAGTGAGAAAATAAGTGAATATTTAATTTGATAATTTGTTTAAGTCACGTCATATACTCTACATCAATATGATATCATTCGTATTTTGGCTTCTTCCTGTAAAGGGAGTATACCAAAGATTATCCGTTACCGATGCAATGCAGTGATGATAACGTTTACCCCTTTTCTTTGAGGGGGGGGGGGGGGGCTATGTCCCAGCTTGCTTAGTTGATAGCGTTGTCGGATTTGCATTGTTAGGCGCTTTCGCTCCACAGGAGAGGAAATATCATTTAAAATTCAAAGTAGCGCTATTTGTGTTGTTTGTTTTTCAAGAGCATAAACATAGATTTCAGGAGCAAGAAGTGAAATATGTCTTTTTGCGTTAAAATAATTTCATGTTCTAAATAAAAATATAAATACATATCTATATATTTATATTCATTTACAATTTCTAACTGTTCACCTTCAAATTTAGATATATTGTTTAGTAAAGTTTGATAATTTGATAAAGTTTCGCATACGAGAACAAATTATAATACGTTTGTATTACTAGCATTGACAGTATGTTTCAATTTTCATCAGTATTCTTCGAAGTTATTTAGCTTTGTAAATTCGCCAGCGTAAAACAACACAGATTTTCAATATGCAATCTTAATTGTTTTAAATACAATACCGTTTGCCCCTTTGTTACAGAATTGGGTTTCAAGGTCATTTAAATATAGAGAGAAAAGAATGGAAGAGAGATTTCCACCTTTGCGGACACCTTTCAGACTTGCGAAAAAACTGGTAAAACCTTAATTTGTTTTAACACAAGCCGTGTTTTTTTTGTTTTGTTTTGTTTTGTTTTTTGGTTGTTTTTTTTGTGTGTGTGTGTGTTTTGTTGTTTTTTTTTTTGGGGGGGGGGGGGGGGGGGGGCAAGGGTAATCATATTGGCCCGTGGCCTTTCAATGCACTTGATTAATGACAATTTACTAACAAAATATACCATTGTTCTAGACATTAAAATTACTAATTCACCGACCTGAAGAGATGAAATGATGACTCTGATTTAATATCTGGTAATCTCCAATAAGTCAACAGTATCGACCTGGCTGGTATATTAGCTAGCAAGGAGATGAAAATATCCAGGTTGTTTGTTTTGAATACAAAAACAACATGAATATTACTACACACTGTTGCAGCCAACTCTCTTGTTCATCCTGTCTGAATTTAGTTTTTTATATCCAGAACCAATCCCCGCCGCAGAGTTGTCGTTCCTTACGATCACTTTACATGTCTGCGAAAGGCTCAATGTCAAGATTTTTGACCAAACTCAACAACCTTATTTTAAACAGTCATAAGTTATGAATTTGAAAGCTTGAGGTAAAACAAATGACCGAAATCTTAACTATCTTCATTAAAACCAAAGAAACCCAAGCTTAAGGTAAATTAATTGGTGAACTATTTCTTTAAGTTAAAGTAAAGGTAGTGGAAAGTAGTCCCAGCCTATAACAGAGGTGAATGTAATGTGCCGATAATGTAAGAGAGTGATCCAAAACAAGTTAACTTCCGTGCACATTCCATCGGCGACTTCTGCATGTAATATCAATTCAACATGTCCAAAGTTATCCAAACTAAGCTTTAATCCTTTTTGCAATGTAATGCTAAATACACTTGCTCAAATCAAGAGTAATCCATCGATATTTACTGTTTGTTTTGTTTCCAGAATTATTGATGCTGACATCCACTCTGTGTTATACCCTCGCCTCGAAGAAGAGGGAGTATACTGTTTTACCCTTGTCCGTTCTTCCGTTCGTCCGTCAGTAACAAAATATCCGTCGCAGTTTTCTAAGCAAATATAACATGCAGCAGCCTGATATTTTGCCTATTGCTTTATCCTATAGTCGCATATGGTGAAAAGCGAGATTATGCTGAACATCCTTGCTCATCTACCTCCTTTTTGTCGCATATTTATATATATTTTTTGTTATCTTATAGGAGCATTACATCAACCAAAGTGCAAATTTATTTTCCGTTTGCAATTTTTTAAGCAACTATAATATGCAGCGGTCTGCTATTTTGCATATTGCTTAATCCTATAGTCCCATAGGATGTAAAGCGATTTTATGCTCCTTGCTCATCTACTGCCTGTTTGTCGCATTTTTAAAAGATTTTGTTACTATATAGTGGCGATTACATCAACCAAAGTGCATCTTAATTTGCCATTGCAGTTTTCAAAGCAACTATAACATGCAGCAATCTGATGTTTTCCAAATTGCTTTATCCTATAGTTTCGTATGGTGTAAAGCCATTTTATGCTCCTTGCTCATCTACTTCCTGTTTACTAAATACTAAGATTTTTACACATACTTTCACAATGGCTATCGCAGTTTTCTAAGCAACTATACCATGCAGCAGCCTAATATTTTGCATATTGCTTTATCCTATAGTCCCATGTGGTGCAAAGTGATTTAATGCTTCTTGCTCATCTACTTCCTGTTTTGCCAAATACTTAGATTTTTACACAAAGTTGACATAGTTACACAATTTCTGTCGCAGTTTTCTAAGCAACTATAACATGCAGCAGCCTGACATTTTGCATATTATTTAACCTTTAGTCCTATATGGTGTAAAGTGATTTTATGCTCCTTGCTCACCAACTTCCTGTTACCGAATACTTTTTACACATAGTTGACATACACACGGTATGGGACCAAACACCGGATATAACCGCGTTTTTGAGTCAAAACAAAGTTTTAAAAAGTTACCAGAGATAAGGAAAATTCGATTTCTCAGCTCATATTCCACTAGTCTGACCAGTGTTTGATTTTATGTTTCCCTTTATATAGGTCAGATATAATAAAAGTACAAGTATCAAACAAAAAATCAAGATTTGTTCAACTAGATGTAAAAGTTCACCGTTGCTCACGGGAGAAATCAATTCCCAAATACCAAAAACTAGTTTCATTATTAGGTTGGTCCAAATATGAAAACTCGGAATCGGCAGGTTTGTTTTGCTCTTCCTCATGTACTCACATTCAAATTTTTAGCAAGATTGATTTCTACAGCGACAAAAAATGCATGCGCCTAGTGTACTGGGTATATAATTTTAGTGAACTGGGTTTACTGAGTACCTTGCAGCTTACTGTACTGGGTATAACTAAAACAATTCACGACATAAGTCAACGTTTGAGACGGTTCTGATGCTGTTAATTATTAAGACCATGCCTTCAAAAAAAACGTTTCTCCACTCAGTACATAAAATATGTTAAATAAATTTGATTCTCTTAATTGATAATCACCAAATACTAAAATTTAATGATATTAACATCAGTGTAGCAAAAATTAATACAACTCATTGCCACTCTAAAAGGGTTTTCTGGAAATTCTGTTTTAGGTTTTAAAAACGAAAGGGGCCATAACTCTGTAAAATATTAATTGTATGAAGCCCAATTTAACCTTAATCTCTATTTTTTATGTTACATCATCATGTGTAACAATCATTTGCCATAATTAGTGGTTAGATTAGTTTTCTGAACCCAAACTCGGACTTGACTTTGATGAAGGTGTATTGCATCCCTAAAGATCTACCGTCCGGAAGTCATGTGGTCGACCGACGAGCTCACTCCTATAACAAGATGGGAGTCTTATTATCTAATCTTACTTTCATAATGGAATTTTTATTCGCTTCGTGTGCCAGTGAATAAAATGAAATAATATGCAATTTGTAATTTGTTCCTAAAAAGGTGAAATATGCATATCAGGAATCGCCACATTCAGAAAAAACAGCCTCCCCACACAGTCAAGAAGAAAAGAGGGGGAGAGAGCATGGTTAATAAAATAATCAGTTTCAAAAAAGACACCACTAACAATAAACAAAAATGAGAACCCGAGGGGTTACCGCCTTGGAACGGTCAGTGGCAAATCAAATTGCCACTGGGGGTTTAAACCAGGTTCTAGGGTGCACCAACCTCACACTTGCCCCAACAGGTTCTCATATCACAAAACAAGTACAAGTTGTCTTGGTGAAAAGACTCCAACCCACTTATCTGCTTAACAATGTTGCATGCAAAAGCACACAAACATATAAAACATAAGAAGCTAAGAGCATTGCAAAGCCGAAAGGGGTACTCAATGATCTTACCGAGACCAGAGCTCCTGGAGTAAAATCAGCAAGAACACGATGACAGGGATAAAAGAAACAAATCGAGTTTCTAGGTTCTTTTAAGAAAAGATTTCCCCAATAACCTTCATAAACTCTTAAACCCCTGCCACCGTCGTGCAACCAAAGAGGTAAGCATAATGATCAACTGTAGAAGGGTTAATCACCAGGCCTGCAGAGCGCTGTAAAATATCATGTTGGTAACCTTTCTTTTTAAATTTACAGATGGTTTTTACGAATAACCGGTAGAAATTAACACTGCCTTTAATCTTTTTAAGTTTATAAATTAAATCTCCTTAAAAAACTGGTTGTGAAATACCTTGTTGCAAAAGTGATTTTAAACTGCATTTGTATTTATGAATTAAATCTGGGTATCGGCGATAAAACTTGCAAAAGGTTTTCCTTAATTTGTGATACCGATAACCTTGTTTTAAGAGTTTTTCTGTAATGCAAAGATTACGTTCACTGAAATCATTAACATTGTTGCAAGCTCTTGAAAAGCGAACCAGCTGTGAGATATAAACCCCATAAGATGTGTACTTGTAGAAATTTATAGCGCTGTCCTCCCATGAATAATCATTGCACACGAAACATGGTTGTTTATACGCTATATAAAACACATTTAGCTTTTATATTACGTTTATGAATAAACCCATTAAAATTTACATATTTATCCTTTATATCATCATCTTGGAAAACAAGAAGCTGTGTTCGGACAACACATATGCCCCCGGTAGAGAAGTTTGTCACGATACAAATTTTAAATGATACAATGTTAAAAATGCAACTAAAATCACAAGTTAGTTCTAAATAATGAAAATAACTTTCAGGTGCCAGAACCGGTACATGAAAAGAATGTAACATAAAAAATCAGGTTAAGTAACCTATAATCTAAGATTATAAAGTACAGATTATTCAAAACAAAAATGCGACATTGACAGAGTTTAATGTAATTAATTCCTAGGCATTTAGTAGAAAGTTTAGAAACACTGGTGAGGCAAGTATTGGGGTAGTCATTAACGAGATGCACATGATTGAAATTGAGAAATATCCAAGTTGCCAAAAAATGTTTACCATTTCTCTAAGTAATAAATGGGGAGAACGCAAGAAATAAGGTACCTAGAGTGATGTTACTTGTCAGGGTCATGACCTGTGCATTGTTAAGTAAGTATGTAAACTATCATGCTAATGTTCTTTGCAGAAATTGAGAAGTATCCTTCTTGCCAAAACAGGTTAACCATTTCTCTTAGTACAAAATGGGGAGATAACCCTAGAAATAAGGAAGCTAGAGTTATGTTACTTGACAGGGTCATGACTTGTGAACTGTTAAGTAAGAGTGTAAACTTTCAAGCCAATGCTCTTTGAACAAAATGGGGAGATAACCTTAGAAATAAGGAAGCCAGAGTTACGTAACTTGTCAGGTTCATGACCTGTGCACTGTTAAGTAAGGGTGTAAACTTTCATGCTAATATTCTTTGCAGAAATTGAGAAGTATCCTACTTGCCTAAACAGGATAACCATTTCTCTTAATACAAAATGGGGAGATAACCCTAGAAATAAGGAAGCTAGAGTTATGTTACTTGACAGGGTCATGACTTGTGAACTGTTAAGTAAGAGTGTAAACTTTCAAGCCAATGCTCTTTGTAGCAATTAAGAAATATCCGACTTGCCGAAACAGTTAAGCCATTTCTCTAAGTACAAAATAGGAAGATAACTCCAGAAATAACGTTCCTTGAGTTATTTAACTTGTCAGGGTCATGACTTGTGCACTGTTAAGTAAGTGTGTAAATTGAGAAATATCCAAATTGCCCAAACAGGTTAACCTTTTAATTCCAAGTAAAACATAATGAGATTACTGTAGAAATAAGGAAGCCAGAGTTATGTTACTTGTTAGGGTCATGACATGTGCTCTGTTAAGTAAGTGTGTAAACTTTCATGCCAATTCTCTTTGAAGAAATTGAGAAATATCCAACTTGCCGAAACAGGTTGACCATTTCTCTAATACAAAATGGAGAGACAACCTAAGAAAAAAGGTAGCTAGAGTTATGCAGCTTGTCAGGATCATGACTTGTGCACTGTTAAGTAAGTGTGTAAACTTTCATGCCAATACTCTTTCAAGAAATTGAAAAATATCCAACTTGCCGAAACATGTAACCCATTTTTCTACGTACAAAATGGGGGAGATAACCCAAGAAATAAGATAGCCAGATTTATGCAACTTGTCAGGATCATGACCGGTGAACTGTTAAGTGTGTACACTTTCATGGTGGTTGATACTTGTACTTATATGATATCTGGCCTTTATTTAGGGAAACACAAAATCAAACCCAGGTCAGATAAGTGTCATATGGGCTGAGAAATCGAATTTTTCTTACCTCTGGTAACTTTTTAAGACTTTGTTTTGACTCAAAACGCGGTTATATACGGTGTTTGGTCCCATACCGTATTACATTCACACTTTCTGTCGCAGTTTTCTAAGCAACTATATCATGCAGCAGCCTGACATTTGGCATATTGCTTTATGCTATAGACATATGGTGTAAAGCGATTTTATACTCCTTTCTCATCTACTTCATGTTAACCGAATACTTAGATTATTACACATAAATGACATACATGCACAATTATCGTTGCACTTTTCTAAGCAACTATAACATGCTGCAGCCTGATATTTTATATATTTATATTTCATATATAGGCAAATACTCAGGAAAATTTGACACCCTTTATACATATGAAGAATGCTTATTACATTTTGAAAGTCACATTTCTCAAAGCGGGGGTATCACTAGTGAGCATTAGCCCACAGATTTACTTGTTGTACTGGCTAGGTAGCTAAACTTAAAGATTTTTATTACACAGAAAGATATAATTAAAAGCAGCAACATTGACTTATCCTATGCCGCTTTGCGAAACTTCACCTATTGCGCTCGACGTCAAACTATCTATCATTATTTTTATCCACAAAAATGCGGATTTTTTTTTTAAATGGAAGTTATTCAATCCAAATTCGACCAGTTCATAAGCCAATCAGAATCATTCAATCTCGTTTTGGCCCAGTAAACCCATATTATGCCAGTTTATCTCAATTATTTAAAGGCCCGGTCACACCGCACGAACGTTGCTGGAGCGTTCCTTGAACGGTAGGGAGGTGGACCAAACGCTTGTCACCGCTCACAAAATGGAAAAAAAAATCGAAAACACGGGCGTTGGTTTAGCGGTGCACCGCTGAAGCCGGCGTTGCTAGCGTTGGTTTAGCGGTAGCGAGCGTTGGTATAGCGGCGTTCTGCGCATGCGCGCTTTCGCGCGGCAGGGTTTTAAAGTTTGTTTAGCGGCATACCACTTGTGAATACGGAGCTGAACGGATCCTCATTACTCAGCTCCACCATCAGTTTCTCATACAGTCCATGTTCAGGCTTTCTCAGTATCCACTGTCTTACCCACACAACCCCGTCTCTCCTTCTTCTCTCTCTCTTCTCCTTCTGTCAACATCTTGTTGTAATCTGAGTAGGTTTTGATTCTGCTGCTGAACTAGTGCACCAATCATAGCAAGTCTCTCAGCATCCATGTTGAAACAGTTCTACTCTGTAACTTTAAGCATATTACTCAACGGCAGCTCGACTCCAAATAAGCTCCTGGTCCATTTCTCCCCGAATTTATAGCCAAATTCTGGTCCCGCTCCCTCACCTCTATACCAACGCCAAACCAAAGTTCATCGCCGCCGTGTCTCGCTGCTTCAACGCCCTACACCGTTCCAACAACCCCGTGTCCGCTCGTAAAACGCTTATAAGCGCTCCACCAACGTTTTTGCAACGATTAATCGCCGCCCTGGCAACGCTGGCGAAGCAGCGGTGGTGCAGCGTTCAAGAAATCGGCGTTGGCCTAGCGGACCCAAGCGTCCACGAACTTGCGTCTAGCGGTGCCAAACTTTGATTGGGCGTTGGTGCAGCGTGAACTTTGCCGGGGCGCAAAATTTTCCCATTCTCACCGCTCGCAATATTTGTGCAGCTCAAAACTTTCGGAGCGGTAGGAGGGCCCCTCGAGAAACATCAATGGTGACCGAGCGTATACGGCGTTGCTTTAACGGGGGCCAACTTATGTTTAACGGTGGTGAAAGGTTACGAGCGGAGATGAATTTTTTCACCGCTCCAGGGACGCTCCAGCAACGTTCGGGCGGTGTGACCGGGCCTTAAGAGTTCGCATGAATTGGGTGTAACCCATATAAGGTGTTATTTTGCAGTAATTTATACTACATTCAGAGTCACTTATAAAACGCTTGTTTATTAATAAATGCGAATTATAGATTTTTTATTTTGAACATTTAACATATCGAAAACATTGACCAATGAATAATCATTATATCATACATTTATCTTATATCGAATAGGAAATTGATAAAAGATCAAACTTTGCGGCAGCATAACTTTTACTTTTCGGAAATAACCGACGTTGATTTTGTTGAATCATTATACAGCAACAAAGGAACAAAGAAATATACTAATTATTGCCAAAATAATTTCCTGATATATGAATAAATAAACAAGCAGCAATCTACAAGTATTTGGCGTACGTGTAAAACATTATGTACACGGAGATAACGTGTAAAATAACTTGTAGTAAATTTTATCTACACATGTATTGATGACGTAAAACACAGAAATATCTACTACACGTACCCGTACATGTACACGTCTTAAATCTCAATCTCTTAATTATGTCATACTAAAGCATGCGTATTATCCAACCTACTCTTACACTGTTATGCATATGCAAATAGGAAATGTTTACTTCTGACGGAATTCCAAATAGATTTGATCGGAAAATATTGTGAATATTCTAGTTAGACAATTAAACAATAAATCGTGTTTTTCTTTTGATTTAATGAAAACCATGCGATATGTCGATGGCTTGTTGTCAACCAATTTATCGTCATTTGTTTGTATTAGTATATCAGTTTGATCAGTTATAGTTTTCCAAAGGAAAAAAAAGGAACTGGAAATTCAATCAAGATTTTTTTACATAGTATTACATACTGAAATTAAAGATCACTTTTCTGCCAGAAAGATTTCCTTTATGTCACTTTAAATAGCCAATCGCTGGGCTTACTTAAAGGGAGATGTGCAGGATTGATGAATGGAACAGATTTGCGAAAAGGGTTATTAATCAGTTGAAAATCATTATTTGAAGCTCAAATATTGATTTACACCCGATTTTAAACCAATATTTTATAAAAAGATATATAAATGGTGTTTCCTATCCTATGCGACGCGCATAGGTTAGCTATTTTTGTATTTCCCGCGTAAAGCCGCGGTGGATTTTCGGATGGTCACGTGATCACTTCAACCAAAATACGCATTCGGTGTACCTTGCCGACTATCGACGTCGCCATTTGTTTCAAAATGCCTGGGTCACCACGAATAGTAAGCGTGACATACCCATAATCGCTAAATATAGAATGTATTTTTTATAGGGATTTCTTCAGCGGATTGTTTTCAGGTCCGGTAAAATGGTAAAATTAACCGAAAACTTCCTCCTGGAGGGTTTGAAATATAGAGTTTAGTGAAAAGTACACGTAAGTCTCTGTAAACGATTTTACCGAGTACACCTGCTCGACCCTGCACATCTCCCTTTAACCTTTTAGTATAATTTTTAAATTCAATATATGTTGACAAATACAATGTTCTAAGTCGTAAGGAATCTAGCCCTGTTTTTTTCATATTCAAATGAATTTCAGTATAAACATGTAAGGCTCCATTTTCTTTCTTTAAAAAAAATCATTTAAAATTAAAAATATGACACAATCGACCTTAATATTATCTGTAAAACTGACGTGCATTTCTAACTTATGAAGGTCGTTTATGTTCGGGGCATGTCACTTTTGAGCACAGAATTGAGTTAAGCATCAAAAACTTGTATTATCACAGGGTTTGGTTTAGAAACTAAGATTTTTTAAAATATCATTTTCCATTTTTACACATGTTTGCAGAGACCATATCTGAACATTATATTTCGACATTAGTCAGAACATTGCAAACTTCGCGTGATTTATAAATGGTTTGACCTGATTATTGCGATTTTGACACGAAATAAAATGTCAACTGACAGCTATTAATCTTTAAAAATATCCCTCGATATCGTAGGTGTTTTTAATGTAATATTCTGAGAATTCACAGGATAATGTTTGACACAGATGACAAACACAACATCACCATTTTAATAAATATGTATGAATGCATTTAATATTTTTTAATGAAAACACGTTATAATCCTTGTAGTTCCAGAGAAATAGGACAGATGAGATCGCTATTATTGGTATTGGATGCAAGTTCCCGGGGTGCAACAATGTTGAAGAATACTGGCGATTGCTCAGAGATGGAGAAAATCATGTTGTAGAGATTCCTGGAGACAGATGGAATATAGATGCATTCTACAATTCAGATCCTAACGCCCCCGGAAAGATGTATGTTCGTCAAGCTGGTTTCGTTGAGAGGTAATCGATTTGGAAATAACATTAAATGGACACAAACACAACTAGACAAATAAGTCTGATCTGAAAATAAATTAATATTTAACAATTGTCAACAACCTTGCAAAAACCATTAACAGTTTGATTGAAACTGGTCAAGAGTGGCTTTTTGTGGGTTAGATTTATTTCATCAAGACAACCTGTACCTATTTGTTCATATGAGAACATGTTGGGGCAAGTGTGAGGTTGATGCACCCAAGAACCTGGTTTAGACCCCCCACAGTGGTATATAGTTTTTTGCCACTGAACGTTCAAAGTCGGTAATTTTTTTAATTTTTTCTGATAATTGTGTGTGATGTCTATTTTGAAAATGGTCATTTTTAAACCATGCTGTCTTTTCCTCTCTTCTTTTGGCTCTGTGAGGGGGACTGTGTCTTCAGAATATGGCTATTCCTTTATTTTTTACTTTTTTAATGTTATACATTTGAAAACCATATCCTCGCCTGACACTCTGTGATTCAAAAATAGTCTGCAATTTTAAACTAGCCCTTTAAGTCCTTGATGATTTATTAAATATAGACAATAACTATTTTCCATTACTGGTTAATAAGATTTATCCTAAAGAACTACAACTTAATAAAGCTAAAACTTCAGAAAAGCAAGCAAACTTTCTCGATCTAAATCTGTCCATTGAAAATGGTTATGTCACTACTAAAATTTATGATAAAAGAGATGATTTTAATTTTAATATAGTAAATTTTCCGTTTTTAGACGGCGATGTTCCCCATGCAATATCTTATGGGGTTTATATCTCACAGCTTGTTCGCTTTTCAAGAGCTTGCAACGATGTTAATGATTTCAATGAACGTAATATTTGCATTACAGAAAAACTTTTAAAACAAGGTTATCGGTATCACAAATTAAGGAAAACCTTTTGCAAGTTTTATCGCCGATACCCAGATCTAATTCATAAAAACAGATGCAGTTTAAAATCACTTTTGCAACAAGGTATTTCACTGCCTGTTTTTTGTGGAGATTTAATTTATAAACTTAAAAAGATAAAAGGCAGTGTTAATTTTTCCCGGTTATTCGTAAAAACCATCTGTAAATTTAAAAAGAAAGGTTACCAACATGATATTTTACAGCGCTCTGCAGGCCTGGTGATTAACCCATCTACAGTTGATCATTATGCTTACCACTTTGGTTGCACGACGGTGGCAGGGGTTTAAGAGTTTATGAAGGTTTATGGGGAAATCTTTTCTTAAAAGAACCTAGAAGCTAGATTTGTTTCTTTTAACCCTGTCATCGTGTTCTTGCTGATTTTACTCCAGGAGCTCTGGTCTCGGTAAGATCATTGAGTACCCGCCCCTTCGGCTTTGCAATGCTCTAAGCTTCTTGTTTTATATGTTTGTGTGCTTTTATATGCAACATTGTTAAGCCGATAAGTGGGTTGGATTTTTTCACCAAGACAACTTGTACTTGTTTGTTGATATGAGAACCTGTTGGGGCAAGTGTGAGGTTGGTGCACCCTAGAACCTGGTTTAAACCCCCAGTGGCAATTTGATTTGTCACTGACCGTTCCAAGGCTGTAACCCCTCGGGTTCTCATTTTTGTTTATTGTTAGTGGTGTCTTTTTTGAAACTGATCATTTTATTAACCATGCTCTCTCCCCTTCTCTTCTTCTTGACTGTGTGTGTGGGGGGGGGGGGCTGTTTTTTTCTGAATGTGGCGATTCCTGATATGCATATTGCACCTTTTTTTGAAAGATATTTACTGTCTATATAACAATATTGAACAAATGCATGCTCATATTTAATTACTTTTACCATACTAATAAAAAGGTTAATTACCTTTGCTGCTGAACGCAGCAATTAACTGTACACAATACAGAAAACAAAAAAGATTCTAAAGCCGAAAATACAAGATTTCTAACCTAAATAATAAAAATGAATGTTATAAAATAAGTCTTCGAAAAAATACTTTCTTGTTGTATCGTTTTAATGAGCTTATAAAAAATAAAATGAAACAGGACTGGTTTTATGACTACAGGGAATTTTCTATGAAATATGATGTCTATTATACTACATTACTAGTAGTAGTGCCATTTCTCCGCAAACTGTTTTTTTTTCAGAATAATGTTATTGTTATTTATGTGTCATGTCTAAGGATTTCTTATATATGTATGCAGCTGATATAATACTCACACTATAAATCATAAGGTGTTTTTATGGAGTTTTGTCGAATTGGATTGATGTATTTTTACATTTATGAGTAATTTGTACACAGTAGACATTTTTCAGATTCTACTATATAACAACAGAGTATTCTGATGGAAAAAAAGTACTCTACTGGAAATTTGAAATTACAATAAAATTTCATTTATTTTATAGCATATACGATTGGGATCACCGCCTCTACGGCATCAACGATATGGAAGCTGAACTCATAGACCCACAACAACGCCTAGTTCTTGACTGCATACACATGGCTTTAGAAGACGCTGGTCTGACCAAAAAAGATATTGATGGATCTAATACTTGCGTCATCATTGGTAAGTAGTAATGGACTTCTGTCAGATTATTATAAGGTTTATTTCTTACAAAAAAGAAATAAGAAATTATGAAGTATAAGTGGTGAGTGGCTCAGCATGCAAATTGTAAATGATGTAAATAGATTAAGAAGGAACGTTAAAAGCCACCAAATACGAAAAATATAAACATTTGCTGGCTCGATTTGATTGAGCCTGTTGATGGCCAGTTATTGAAATCATATTACTGCACACGCCGCCTAGCCCCGGGTTGAGCGCAATACACAAGCAGTGAAATTAAAGTCCAGCCCAAACGATGGTATGCGCATGACGGTGAACATGGAACCTTAAGTGCGGTATTTTCAGACATTCAGCGACGTATTATTACCCTAAACGAAAAAACAATGGGGAGAACAAAACAAGATTTTTGACAGGGGATCTAAGAATATAAATCCTGCATATCACAGACAAGAAACAAAGGCAAAATCATAAAAAGCCGCCTCCCCATACAGCCAAGAAGAAGAAGAGAGAGAGAGCATTGTTAATGAAATGATCAGTTTCAAAATGGACACCTCAAACAATTATCAAAAATGAGAAACCCGAGGGACGGCCAGTGGCAAATCAAACTGCCACTAGGGGTTTTAAACCAGGTTCTGGGGTGCACCAACTTCACACTTGCCCCAAAAGGTTCTCAGATCCACAAACAAATAATAACTCCAACTCTACCATCTTAACAATGTTATCGAAATAACTCCAACTCACACATCAGCTTAAATATGTTGCATGCAAAAGCACACAACGAAATAATACATCAGAAGCTTATAGCATGCAAAGCCAAAGGGTTGAGTACTCAATGATCTTACCGAAAACAGAACCCCTGGAGTCAAATTAGCAAGAACACGACGAAATTGATAAAATAAACAAATCGAGCTTCTAGGTTCTTTTAAGAAAAGATTTCTCCATAAACCTTCATAAACTCTCAAACCCCTGCCACCGTCGCGCAACCAAAGAGGTAAGCATAGGTATCAACTGTATATATGTTGATCACAAGGCCTGCGGAGCGCTGTAGAGTATCATGTTGGTAACCTTTCTTTTTAAATTTACAGATTGTGTTTACGATCAACCGGGAGAAATTAATATTGCTTTTTATTTTCATAAGTTTATAAATTAAATATCCATAAACACTGGCTGTGAAATACCTTGTTGCAATAGTGATTTTAACTGCTACTGTATGTTTGAATTAAATCTGTATATCGGCGATAAAACTTGCAAAAAGTTTTCCTTAATATATGATACCGAAAACCTTGTTTTAAAATTTTTTTTGTGTGTGTTATGCAAATATTACGTTCATTGAAACCATTAACATCGTTGCAGGCTCTAGAAAAGCGAACAAGCTGTGAGATATAAACCCCGTGAAATGTTGCACGAGGAACATCGCCGTCTAAAAACGGAAGATTTAATATATTAAAATTAAAATCGTTTCTTTTATCATTTATTTTAGTCGGACGTATCCATTTGAATAGAAAGATTAAGATAAGGAATGTTTAGTTAAAACTATATTTATTCATCAAAGGCACATATAGATACAACATAAATATTTAACATAAAATGAGTGGATCAGAGAACAAGTGTTAACTACACTTACATTAACTCTTTTCCAGATGTTTAAAGTAATTTGTTTCAATGTGCATATCGTAATCCGGTATCAAGTTGGTTTACAAAAGTTACAGTGGTATATTCAAGTTAAGTACAACATAACAATAGGGGAACAGAAAGTAAAGAGATGAAGAGAGAGAGAGAGAGAGAGAGAGAGAGAGAGAGAGAGAGAGAGAGAGAGAGAGGGGAGAGAGAGAGAGAGAGAGAGAGAGAGAGAGAGAGAGAGGAATGTTTGCTTGCTTATCTGAATTGTTTGCTTTATTAGTTTGTAGTTCATGAGGGTATTTTGTATTAACCAGAGATGGAAACTTTGTAATATCTATATTTAATTTATCTTTATTCAACATAATAGAATCTCTTTCATTACAGTATAAAAACAGATCAGCAAGAGGTGCAAAATTAGTTCCCAATGGAATGCTTATTACTTGTTTATAAATAGAGGTACCAAATCTCACATAATATTATCCAATAAAGATGTAAGCCCCTCGATAAGGTATTGACAGTTCCATAAAATATAATTATCATCAAAATCATTTGTAAAATGCCCTCTATATTCATTACAAGCGATAAAGTCTTTTACTTCTAGCGAACGTTTCTTTTCGGCGTAGCTGCACATGTCTAAGCTCACTTTTGACCTAATTTAATAACCAATGAAGTATTGTAAATAATACTCGTATTATATTATTATGCAGCGGGAAAATTAAATAAACTATTTCGATTGGTAGCTATTTCCACCAGAGAGGCATCTAGCAGGGTGAAGAGGTGTCTAGTGGGATTTTTAAACAATTAGTTTACACTGTTTGAAACGATTATTGCTGTGACGTTCAGATCTTTGCTATTCTCGTGTGTTGAAAGATGTTGAAATGAGGCACACTACCGTACTCGTCATTGGCTAGGATTATTTGACAATAACAATACAGTCACTCTTTTATATCAGCCTATACAAAATGAAAGTGAAAGTAAGTGGAAATGGCTTAAAGAAAACCATGTTACACTTTCACTGTAAAGCTTAAAATTTAAGTAATAAAATCTGCGAGCTTGAATTATTGTAATATTTGAGAGTTTTTAGTTAATTGAAATTTATCCCAGCACTTTCAGTAATTAAAATGTTTACCCGTGTCTTAAGGTATCGCAAACATTGCAAATGGAAAATACAGGCTAAAATTTCAAAAATGAATTTTGGGGGAAATACTTATTGCCACCTAGATTTTAGTAAATAATTGTATTTAGCTATGGATGTAGTAAATGTTTGCAAGCTCAGTTTAGTCTAATTCATGTTCTTATTACCAAGCACATACTAAAACAAAAGAAAAACCATTTGCATGAGAACTCTGAAATTCATGAACAATATACCAAAGCAACTCATACCTGAAATAAGGATATGTTGGTCTACAATGTTTAGTGCCAATTCGTCAAAATAATGTTAGGGTTTTCAAGAAATTCAAGGAAATCTTACTTCCTGGTTCAAAGTGAAAGTAGAAATCTATAGAAATCTACTTTCACTTTGAACCAGGAAGTAAGATTTCCTTGAATTTCTTGAAAACCCTAACATTATTTTAACGAATTGGCACTAAACATTGTAGACCAGCATATACTTATTTCAGGTATGAGTTGCTTTGGTATATTGTTCATGAATTTCAGAGTTCTCATGCAAACGCTTTTTCTTTTGTTTTAGTATGTGCTTGGTAATTAGAACATGAATTAGACTAAATTGAGCATGCAAACATTTACTACATCCATAGCTAAATACATTTCTTTACTAAAATCTAGGTGGCAATAAGTATTTCCCCCAAAATTCATTTTTGAAATTTTAGCTAGTTTTCGCCATTTGCAATGTTTGCGACCTCTTAAATCGGACAGCTGTATATAATATGCTACGCGATATAAACAATTAGTTCGCTATGTAAGTCTTGAAGTCTTCACTAAATATATTTTATTCTTTCAGCAATTGATATATCATCTCATACATTATGTTTTAAGAATAAACACAACCAAGGCCTTTTATAATACGTTTGTTATATAAAACTCATTCTTTATCGCGACTGAGGATTTTACAATGTGCTTACTTGTCTTAAATCTGGCAACTACGTGTAATATGTAACGCGAAAAACTTCGAGTCCGCCGCGTATTAAAGCAATTGCACTCAAGTCATATCTAGGAACATGCTAGCGTAATGGTTTTCAGTTTATGATTTTTATCAGATTGCAATTAAAGCATAGAGCTTTCACAGAGTAGAAAGTTGTGGTATATTCTATAATTGTTTCATATTCCTAGGAAATTCTCTTCAAGTTTTGAAGAAAACAGTTATAACTCTTTATTAATGTTTATGCTCACAATAAGTCTTAAAATCCTCACTGAATTTCTTATTATCTTGGTAATTAATACATCCTCTACTAACTTGTTTTTATGTTTAAGATATTAATAAAGCAAAGACCTTTAAAATCCTTTTTTCATAATTATTAGATTCACATTTATAAACAAAAGTAAAATCTATTTATCTGTTCCTTAATTTGTGTGGGATGTAATTTTACATTCAAATCTTAGTAATTTGAATAAAAAGTAATTGTGAAGGATTCACAATGAAATTATTTAATTTACACGTAAATCAAGATAAAGTGAATAATACCAGCTGCAAACTGCATTATTTCATATATATCTACGCCGTTTATCTTTTTTAAAGATATTTCTTGTTTCTCAATGTTACTGGTTAGCTTCTCTTTTATTAAATTATGAGGAAGAGAAGTATATTAAGTAGAGAAATCATAAGTAGACAAACAGAACGTCAGAAAATTATTTGATTTAAGCTTCTTTTACACGTCATTTGAATTTTAATCGACCAAAATAAATTTTTGACAGTTGTTTCAAAAACCTTTTCGCAATGCCTAATTACATGTTCTTTCATACCCTTAGACAAGATTTTAAGAGCACGGATAATTGAGTAGTTGTGCAAGAACAAGAGTTTGCATTAAATCTTGCTTTCTATGGTGTTTTATGCATTTTGGGCAACTAATACACAATAGGTTCTTTGTCTTGTTTCGGCTCAACACTGATTCTAAAGTTGGTAATTTGTAGAGTGTGTGCAGTAACAATATCACTCTCAGATGAAGACGTCAGTGTATATGCATTAGTGCTATTAAGTTTTTCAGTTTGAATATTCATATCGTGTATCCGTCAAACTATAATTACATCATTAGAAGCATTATCAACAGGTGTTAATTAATACAAATCTGTTATGAAAGTCCAAAATTCCATTTTTCAGTGACGAAAGTGAAAACGAGGCCGAGGTGGTAATAAAGCAACGTTTCTTTTATAAAATGATGTACGAGTGTCAATTATTTTGAATGTGTGCTTTTTCCAGTTAGAAATTGCATAAGTTCAGTATGGTCTTTTGTGCACCATTTATTCCAAATTAAATTTAAAGAATCGGCCATTTCTGCACGGCATGCATCAAATCAATTTTAGATGGAATTCTATATTTGGGACCTTTAAAAAAGTTGCGAATTCTAGAGTCTTTGAAAATATTAAGATTACCGGTAACAATATGACCGACAGGCTTATAGCAATACTTAGAAATCAAACACTGTCAAGATTATGGTGTCATTTCAATTATCTGTTTATCAGAGGTAATTTTATTCTAATTAAAAATTGTATTTCTAGTTGGTTTGTTGCATTTATAACAAACAAAAGGTGATTCAAATTTTCTTAAATTAATTAGTATTAGCCGATTGAACTGTTATATCTTTAAATATATTAGGAAGGTCAATGAATTCTATTCCTTTATTTAAAAAAGAATTTTTTAGGAAATGTCTTTGATGGTCAGGTAAGAAAGCAAACAAAAGTAAATTTAGAAGTTATCATTACAACAAGGTTATCGGTATCGCAAATTAAGGAAAACTTTGCAAGTTTTATCGCCGATACCCAGATTTAATTCATAAATACAGGTGCAGTTTAAAATCACTTTTGCAACAAGGTATTTCACAGCCAGTTTTTTTACGGAGATTTAATTTATAAACTCAAGAAGATAAAAGGCAATGTTAATTTCTCCCGGCTATTCGTAAAAACCATCTGTAAATTTAAAAACAAAGGTTACCAACATGATATTTTACAACGCTCTGCAGGCCTGGTGATTAACCCTTCTACAGTTGATCATTATGCTTACCTTTTTGGTTGCTCGACGGTGGCAGGGGTTTAAGAGTTTATGAAGGTTTATGGGGAAATCATTTCTTAAAGAACATAGAAGCTCGATTTGTTTCTTTTATCCCTGTCATCGTGTTCTTGCTGATTTTAATCCAGGAGCTCTGGTCTCGGTAAGATTATTGAGTACCGCCCTTTGGCTTTGCAATGCTATTAGCTTCTTATGTTTTATATGTTTGTGTGCTTTTGCATGCAACATTTTTGAGCCGATAAGTGGGTTGGAGTTTTTTTCACCAAGACAACTTGTACTTGTTTTGTGTTATGAGAACCTGTTGGGGCAAGAGTGAGGTTGGTGCAGCCTAGAACCTGGTTTAAACCCCCAGTGGCAATTTGATTTGCCACTGACCGTTCCAAGGCTGTAACCCCTCGGGTTCTCATTTTTGTTTATTGTTAGTGGTGTCTTTTTTTAAACTGATCATTTTATTAACCATGCTTTCTCCCTCTCTCTTCTTCTTGATTGTGTGGGGAGGTTTTTTTTCTGAATGTGGCGATCCCTGATATGCATATTTCACCTTTTTACAGAGTACATAAGTATCATGCTAAACGAACTTTACCTGACGTAACTGATAAGATCTCTGATTGGATCTACGTGTGATTCACTGAATAGTTAACTTATTGTCTTTAATAGAAGTATTAAATATTGATTTAATGCTTCAGGTTCTATGACTGATGACTATAAAAGCCAAGTTATGGACGATACCTCGATCAACAGCACGTATTCTGTCACCGGAACACACAACAGCATCATCAGTGCCAGACCCGCATACATATACAACCTTGCTGGACAAGCCATGACCATTGATACCGCATGCTCGTCTTCTCTTGTTGCCATAGATATAGCATCACAAGCAATTCTTGCTGGTAAGGCCCACTTAGTTATCAACTTAGTTATCAAAGTAAGGAATAAATCACGTGATAGCAGAACAGTCTGTACTTAATTAAACTTAATAGAAATTTCATCGTTTTTTTCTTTAATTAGTCTTATATTATATTATTGTCAGTTGAAGAGGTTTTTTGATTATCTTATGATTGACTATGTTGACCTTGTAGTCTCAGAGTCCCCTGTATATATGAGTTGAATCAAGTAACATAAATTAATAGTTTATATAGCTCTAAAACATAGGTTGTCATAAGCTATGTTAGAGCCTGGTATCAATTTTAGCCAGTCATTTGTTATTCGGTGCAGCAATCTTCAATCTTTAAACTGATCCCATTTAGAAATTCTACAATGCATGATAAATACGGTCACCGCCTCCACGCAAATGTTTAAAACTGAAATCACTCTTTCCCAAACTTATTTCAAGATACAAGATTCTACAATTTTTGAAAATTTAATTAAATATTGCACATTAAACGTATAACATATATTAATAAGAATTGTAAGGAAATGAACATACTGGGATCAGAACACCTGGATTTAAATCAAAACGAAAATAATCGAGCTTGTATGGTGTTTTTTTTTTCAAAATTTTAAATTCTTAAATATATCTTGTTCGTGTTGTTGTTCGTTTATTGAAAGGTAAAATTCTAGCACTTAAGTATATCACAAAACAGGGATCTCCCTGACGTCCCTATTTTTTTGCAATCAGAAATGATTCCACATTAATTCCTATCGAGTAGTTACCAGTTTCGCTTGACAATTCGTTAAGTTTCTAAGGAGTTATATATGTGCGTGCTTTTGTATGTAACATTGTCGAGTAGATCTGTGGATTGGAGTTTAAGACAAATTGTACTTATATGTTCATATGAGAATTTGTTGGAGCAGTCGTGCTGTTGGTGGACTCTAGAACCGCTTATATAAAAAGGTTAAGCCACATAGCTATAATTCTAAGGTTCCTGTTTTCGTTAATTGTTTGCGGTGGTGTCGTTTTGAAATTGATCATTTTATAATTAACCCATTCTCTTTTCCTGTCTGCGTTTTTTTTTGTTTGTATGGAACGTTTTCTGAACGTGGCTATTTCTGATTTTCTTATAACGCTTTTTAGGTACCAGTGACATGGCAATATGTGGTGGTGTAAATGTTCTTATGGACCCCCAGCTGTTTATAGCTTTGTGTAGAGCAAGGATGTTGTCACCAAACGGACAATGTAAAGCGTTCACAAAGGATGCTGACGGATATGCCAGAGGTGAAGGATGCGGAATCGTCATTCTGAAATCGCTACAGAAGGCAAGTGTTTCAATATAATATTTGGGAAAAAATGGTTTGTTAAGCTTACCTTAAACAAGTGAAATATGCATATCAGGAATGGCCACATCCAGCAGACACAGCCAGAAAGTAGAGAGGATAAGAAAGTTTGGGTTACAATTATCAGTTTCAAAAAAGACCCCACAAAAAATTCACAAAAGTGAGAAACAATTCGCCACTGGGGGTTTCAACCAACCCCACACTTGCCCCAAAAGGTTCTCATATGAATAACAAGTACAAGTTTTCTTGGTGAAATAACTCCAACCCACCCATCAGCTTAATAATGTTGTATGCAAAATCACATACATATAGAAAGCAAGAACTAATAGCATTGCAAAGCCAAATGGGGGGGTTATCGACATTAACGAGTCCAGCAGATAACCTGGAGTTTAATTAGCAAGAACACGGTGACAGGGATAAAAGAAACAAATCGAGCTTCTAGGGTCTTGTAACAGATCGTAATCTTTCTATAAAAAAGGTTACGTCACTACTCAAATAAATGATAAAAGAGACGGTAAGATCATTGAGTACTCGACCCTTTGGCTTTGCGTCCGTCAAAAATGTCAGTCCGGCAAAATCTTGTCCTCTCTTCTTTTCCAAAACAGGAATTTCTGCTCGGAGTATTTTTTGCCGAGTTATGGACACGTTGTCAGGTTTTAACTAACCCTAACCCTAACTTCTATATAAAATCTTGTCCATGCTTTACCGTCAAAGCCGTTGGAAGGAATTTTGTTTAAACTTTACAGGAGTGTTTATCACCAAGCCTAGTTGTGCATGTCGTCAGGAATTTCTGCTTGGATTATTTTTGCCGAGTTATGAGCCCTTTGTCATGTTTTAACTTACCGTAACCCTAACCCTTACCCTAAATCTTGTCCTCGCTTCTTTTCCAAAACCGCATGAAGGATTTCATTGAAAATTCACAGGAGTATTTTTAACCAAGACTTGTAGTTCATATCTTCGGGAATTTCTGCCAGGATTACGTTTTGCCGAGTTTTGGGCCCTTTGTCATGTTTTAACTAACCCTAACGTTATCTTCGATATAAAAAAATCTTGTCCATACTTTATCTTCAAAAACCGTTGGATCGATTTCATTTAAATTTCACAGGAATGTTTGTCACCAAGCCTAGTATTGCATATCGTCAGGAAATTCCGTTCGGATGATTTTTCAAGAGTTATCAGCCCTTAGTCTTTACTAATTAACTCTTAAATTAATATCTTGTCCATGCCTAATCTCCAAAAACTGCTTGGGGAATAACATTGATACTTCACAGGAATGTTTATCACCATGCCTAGTTGTGCATATCGTCTGTAGTTTTCGATAAAATTATTTTTCCAGAGTTATGGGCCCTTAGTTATTTTGAGAACATGACTTTATTAGAGATTATATTTCGTTCCAAACAAAGAAAACCATTGGGGTTACAGCTTGGGAACGGTTTTCTGATATAAACAAACAAGAACAAGTTGTCTTGGCAAAATAACTCCAACACATCCGATACGACGATGTGCAAGTTCACAGACATATAAAATATAAGAACTTTATAGAAAAAAGGGGTTACTCAATGACCTTACCGAGACCAGAGGAGTCAAATCAACAAGAACACGATAACATGGATAAAAAAACAGATCAAGCTTCTATTTTCTTTTACAAGATTTCCCCATAAACTTTAATAAAATCCTAAATACCTGCCACCGTCGTGCAGCTAGAGAGGTGCCGCATAACGATCAACTGTAGATGTGTTAATGGCTGGGCATGCAGATAAATGTAGATTATCATGTTGGTAACCTTTCATTTTGAATTTAATGACCGTTTCTGTCAGACCGACTCAGTCAGTCAGTAGTATCCCTTTGGCTTTGCAATTCTATTAGCTTCTTATTTTTTATATATGTTTGTGTGCTTTTGCATGCAACATTGTTGAGCCGATAGGTGGGTTGGAGTTATTTCACCAAGACCACTTTACTTTTTTGTGATATGAGAACCGGTTGGGGCAAGTGTGACGTTGGTGCACCCTAGAACCTGGTCAAAACGCCCAGTGGCAATTTGATTTGCCACTGACCGTTCCAAGGCGGTAGCCCTCGGGTTCTCAGTTTTGTTACTTGTTTGTTGTGTCTTTTTTGAAACTGATCATTTTATTAACCATGCTCTCTCCCGCTCTTCTTCTTGACTGTGTGAGGAGGCTGTTTTTTCTGAATGTAGCAATTCCTGATATGCATATTTCACCTTTTCCTATAAAGTATTCTGCTTTTTTATTCTCCTGATTAGTAGTTTGAAAAATATAATTAATTTTGAATCAGTGCAATAATTTGTCAATGAGACTTAGCCTTTTCACGTTAACAGATCACATTTTCAACAAATAGAGACATATAGCAATCGACAATCAACTTGCTATCTAAAATGCAGCAACGTGCTCAGTTACACTTTTAATTAAAAAATGAAATAGCATTGCACTTTTTCTGTTAATTAACTATCGCCACAAGTTCTCACTATCACGTTGATAAAGTGAGGGTTATGGGCAACAAGTCACGGCCACATAAGTTCGAAAATAGCGTAGCGTGTCCGACATATTTTCACAGTACTGTGATTTATTCCGTGATATCGTTTTCTCTATGCTTGTATTGCTTTTCACAATATTTTCTTCGTTTAGTCTTCCCTTCAAGATGTGTGATAAAAAGATAATTGTAACTTTTTTCATTCCAGGCAGAAGCCGATGGAAACAAAATTTGGGGAACAATAAGGACAGGAACCAATCAAGATGGTCACATGGCTACACCAATAACAGCACCTTCAAGCGAACAGCAACAGAAACTCATAGAAAATGTATACCGACGATATGCTGTGGACAAGTCCAAAATTCAAGTTATTGAAGCTCACGGTAGATTTTATTTTGAAATAAATATATTTTATGCCCTTATATATACCATTAATCATAGCTTGTCACGTTGTTTGTCACAATGCAAGAAGTGATTTCTAATTAATGCAAAGAAATTTACCTTGTAAATCGTCCATTGCGTCCAATGGTTTGAATGATTAATGACAGACATATTGTGCAATCAAAGTCAAAATATGAACTTTTTATATTCTTGATTCCTACTTGTGAAAAGAAAATTATCGTGTTTCGTTATAATAATCAAGCTTAAAATTCGTACACCGTTGTTTCTGTTCTTTACATGTAAAGTCTTAAAGTTTCTTTTGTTCTCCCAGAGACTCTTCTCTTAAACTTTTTTAAAAATCAGAAATCGTACAATATATTTTCTTAACAATCTTAAGCTGTACGAGTACAATGCTGGCTCTTTAAATTGTATGGTGGATCAAAATGTACTTGTTAGTAGTAATTGTATTTGGAGCCGCAATGGAATTAGTTCTGTAAAAGGAATCAGCATTTACCACGCAATAAATCGACAAGATCTGCTTCTCTAAGAAACAATCGGTGATTGCATAAATTACAGATTAGGTTTGAAGTAAATACTAAGTCAGGGCGACCTTAATATCACAGAACGCAAACACAGTTTTGCTTAACTTAGAATGCGTCTAGTTCCAGTGCGGTAACCCAAATGGCTCTCTTTTTCGTTATTTGTTATTTGTGGCGTTTTATTTGAATTAGACATACTTTTAAAAAACATGCTCTCTTTTTCTGCCTCCTTAATCGATGCGTGTGGAGACTGTGTTTTATGAGTGTAGCGATTCCTAATATGCATATTTCATTTTTTTCCTGACGTGTTTCTTAAGCCGTTCTTTGTCGATGTCTGTAGGTCTGTCCGTATGTCTGTCTGACCATCCGATTTCCAACAATTTGCTTCACAGTATATTTTCCATAATCAGTTCACCGTATTTTACCTGAATAATGATCATGATGCTGACCGTTAAATAGCCACAGTTTTTTGTGTGTCGCCTGCGATTGAAGGTAGACAAATAGAAATATGTCCGGACATATTATCCGTCGGCTACGTCGACAGCGGTGGCATCCGGAAGATAATTAAATTTAACATGAATCTAAATATTGCCTTTAACTCAGTACTAGATTTATTCATTTAATGCTTGAAATGATACAGCTGCTTGAACAAAGCTATCGGTGACGAAACAAGAATGATAACTTCTGTTTGTTTTTCATTATGCCCCTTTCAAATGTTACTTTAGGTGACACGTGCGTTTCGTGAAACTCCAAATTCTTGTTTCAAATTTGAAATATCTATCGTTGTCGAAAAAAACAACATAAATTAAGGGATTGCCTCACTATTCCCAACTTTGTACGTCGATAAAAAGAAAATTATCAAAATCTCAATAACGGCAAAATGCCGTTAAATGAAACTTTGCACAAATGTATGTTATTAATGTATCTTTATTTTGCAGATGGTAAGACACGTTAAAAGAGTAAAGAAAAATAGTGAGATCTAAAAATTCAATAAACTTCTAATTACATAAATTCATAAAAACTAAGCAACACAAAACATCATTTTAAATGCCAACATTAGTAATATGATACTGACAACAATTTATTGTGTCCACGTGACTTACATATGTAAATTTTACGAGATATTAGTAAAAGTGTGTTTGACCTTCAATTTTATGGTCGCTTCCTGGTCGCGTAAACGGATGACAATCACTGATTTCTCTTTTAGTAATTGAAATTCTTTTACAAAGTGCACATCATTTTCTTGTCAGTATCATTGCGCTCACGTGGGAATTTAAAATTATGTTTTGTAACGCTTAGTTTTTGTGAATTTATGTAAATAGAATTTTAAGGAATTTTTAGGTCTAGCTTTTTTCTTTACTTTTCTAACGTGTCTTACAGCATGCAAAATAAAGATACGTTAGTAACATTCATTTATGCAAAGTTTCATTGAACGGCATTTTGCCATTATTGAGATTTTGATGATTTTCTTTTAATCGATGAACAAAGTTGGGAGGAGTGTGGCAATCCCTTAAGCCCGGTTGCTTGACAGTTTGACACGAAACAGGCTTCAAATAATGTATTTATAGTGTGACAGATACACTTTTTAAAAATTCAATACCAATAAATTTACTTCTTCATAGCAGAGTGATATTGTTTTCTGAGTTCTTTGCTATGTGTGGATGCTGTATTTTTTTAGTGTAGCTATTCCCGTTATACATTTTGACGTTTGTGCACAAATTACAAAATCTTAAAATCTGTCAAGTCGAAACAAGATTAAGTATGCACTATAAATAATCTTCCTAAAATGCACAAATCGCTATGTAACTCATGATTAATTGCACAACTATTAAATTATCTTTGCGTCAACATCTTTTCTTTAAGCCTTAAAAGAACATATTACCGTATTATGTATTGTGAAAGGGGTTCTATGTTTTGGTATATGATAAAAAAAAGAAAAATATTTTTAAAGAGATTTCTTTGTCATCTTACAATATTTTCCATCTCTAACGGAAGAAATCTATAACTCCTGCTTAATTCTTTTATCTGGTAAACACACACCGCTTGACATGAAATGGCATTGATCTGAAAATACCGCATCGAAGGTTTAATGTTCACCGCAATATCAATTCCAACGTTTGGAATGGATCGAAACTGTACTGTTTATTGGTGTAAGTATTGAGTTGTCCTCAACTCCGGGCTAGGCGGCGTGGGCATTAATATGCATTTCTATTGCTGCTTATAAATCTCTGATACACCTAGTCAGCCCTGCAGTATTTTTATATGTGTCGTATTCGGTTGCTTTCGACATTCCCCTTTATTATTTAATAAAGCAAACACTTGTTTGCAGAAAATAAGAAAAAGATTTTATCTCAATTAAATCAAACTACTTAACTTTTTCATAAACAAGACTATTTCGATTAAAATAGTGTAAATTTCCATTTTTAGAATGTGATATCTCATCAAACGGGAATTGTGTTTTACCTAGATTTATATTTAACTGCGTTTTCGCTTTTCTAAAGCTTAGAAAAAAATATAAGAAAGGGTTACTTTTGCATAAAAAATTTGTTAATGGTTGGGTTAGATGAAAATCACTGTGACAGCGTGTACATGTTTGTTCCTGTAAGGACCTGTTTGAGAAATTTGAGTGGTGTACCCTAGATGTTGGTTTAAACTGCGAGTGGCAATTTTTATTCCTATACACTTATCCAAGGCGGTACCCCCTCATGTTCTCTATTTCGTTAATGGTTTGAAATGTCCTATTTCCCCACTCACCCAAAAACGCTTATATACCACATTGTCCTCTCTTCTTTTTCGCTGAGTGGGTGGGCTGTGTTTTTGTGAGTGTAGCGATTCCCACTTTCAATCAAAACTGTTATCGTTTCATCCCTCAGGAATTGTATTTTACAGTCATTTTTCACACCGCTCCAACTCACCCATAAACTCTTATATACCACATTGTCCTTTCTACCTTTTCGCTGACATACGTAAAATTGACAATTTTAAATACCAATTATCTCATTTCCTTTCTTCTTTTTGGCATATTTCACTTCCGATCAACGTCCCAATTTGCGTTTCGGCGTTCATACTAGTGTGACGTTACTGAAAGCTTTGAAAAAGGCGACGCTAGCAGTGTTTACTATAGCTTGTTTGCGTTTTACCTTGAAATTAATCATCTGATTGATGAAAATCGAGTTTAGACTTCATTTAATTTACATGTATATCGTTATAAACAAGACAAGTAAGCCTTATATCCTTCAAACTTTCTTTATAATATCGTTTCTTTCTAGTTTTTTTTTAATTCTTTTTAAAACATACTGTGAAATTTCGTCAATTTTGATAAATCTTAAAGATCATCACTATATAAAAAATCCTACATAATCGATGTAACTTTTATCGGCAATATATCTTTGATAAACGATACTACAGACAAAACGTTACATTCCAATATAGCGCGTAACAGCGTTGTCTGTGATATGCAGGATTTATATTCTCAGATCCCCTGTCAAATTCTACTCTTGTTCCGCCCATTGTTTTCTCGTTTAGGGCACACCCATTCTTATATCGGGGGACCATACGCCGCAGAACATGGAATGATATTAATCTAAAAATAACGCAATGAAGGTTCCATGTTCACCGCCATATGCATACCATCGTTTGGGATGGATTGATATTGTACTGTTTATTGGTGTCAATGAGTTGAGCTTAACACGGGGCTAGCCGGCGTGGGCAGTAATATGCATTTCCATTACTGTATCGTTTTCTTACGGCATAATCATGATGTCCGAAAGTTATATTTTCCGTGGAAATTATTAGTTTATAAGGAATGCCTAAAGACATCGATACTTTTGGTACACTGTTAATGGAATGTGGGAGATTAGGCATGAGGAACACAATACGAGTAACTGTAAATAACTGTTTCTATATTTAATAAAGTGTTGCAATTGAGGCCCGACTGTAATTGTAATTATGAGTTTACAAGTGAATGCAAATTTAAAACAACGGAAACCAATTGCATTATTTGTTTAGAAAAATTTAAACAGAAATTTAAACGAACGTTTTGTTAAGTCGATAATTTGTTAACAGTGATAGTGAAAATATAATTATATTAATAATAAAGTAAATACTATACTATACTATACTATACTATACTATACTATACTATACTATACTATACTATACTATACTATACTATACTATACTATACTATACTATATTATAAACCTTTCCCATAACTAGGTAGTTTCCCTTGAAAATTACTTGCCCTTTGAACGAAGTGCGCATGACCGAGAAATCACTTTCCACTTCCGGGAACGTCTGATGATAACAGAGACAAGATTACAATTAGAATATAATAATGATTTACCACTAATCAAAAGGAAGAAAAATAATTGTTCGTTAAAATATTAATTATTGAATTCAATATTTAAGATTTTATTTGAAATTGGCAAAAAAACGTACATGTGCGGATGTCAACTATAAAACACTAATTCTAAAATGCAGTTAAGGTAATCCTAAATACGAGCAGTATTTCTTCCCTCTTGCTTAAAATTTAGTTGTTTCTTTACGTAAAAGATTGCATGTCTCAATGTACATGTAAAATCGACACAAATCTGATAATTTATCTGCCTCGGGCAATCATTACCATGACAACTATAACAATTATCTACATCTTATGGGTAATAAAATTGTCAATCCGCTAACAAAGAATTATAATCGTATGGGTATTAAACTTGTCAATCCGCTAACAAAGAATTATAAAGATGGTCAATAATGATATTTAGCATAAAACTGAATTTGACAGCTACTTTAAGACTGTATTTGTGTAAGTTATTTAAAAATTCATTTTTATAATGCAAGATTGTTCAAATATTGATAATTAATTACAAAAAATGATTTGAACTTGAAAAAAAAGATCGTTTATATGCCTAATTAATATTTCACATAATATGTCACATACCGAAATCGCCATATTTATATATTAACTCTAGCGTAAATCTGTAATATTTTGTTATAATTCAAATTATAATATATTCATACAAACACCTAAATACTTTTGAGTTTATATTTTATTAATTTTTTTCGGTCATATACTAATCGAGCGAATATCTGGAAGCGGGCCTCCGAAAGATACGGAACGCTAGTTAGAATAACCAAAAACGCTGTTATTTTATTTTTATTTTCTTAGTTATCATTATATAAAAACAAATTTTACACTAATTTTTTCGAGTTTACGTTGTTTTACCTAAATATTTAATGACGTAATTGAGTAACATCAGCGTTCAACGTAAGCAACGTAATCAATCTAGAAAAAACATATCGTTTGATTTTCTTCTTAAATTAATAAAATATGCAAAATAAGGTATTTCTTTTGCATTTACGAAAACCGTCAAGATTTCTGTACAACAAATTGAAGTTGTGCCTGTGAAAAGAATTTTGACGGCAATGTCGTTGTCTGCTGACGTCAACCGTTCCATGGTTACAATTTGTTGGTGTGTTTTTCGTGTTTGTCTTGAGTCGGTGAACATGTGAAAAACAAAAACGATTGTAAAAAAATAAATTTCGCTTGCCGCACGGGGATAATGCATAAAAAGCGTATGCCGACGTGGATGACGTAAAACGTAAAACATATGCACGGTTTTAAAAAAATTATTGTTGTTTGATCGTTATTAACTTTAAGTCAAACTTTCATTCAATTTGAATAAGTTTACTTTAAGATATTCAAAATTGAAAAGTGTGCACTTAGAACTTTTGACCAGTGTAGATAAAGATTATGAAGAAGTTGAGGAAACAACTAAGATTTTCCTGTATATTGCAGCAGATACTTTGTCATGTAATTCCGTCATTGTCGAGCCGTTATCCTGGTAGTGATAAGAATTATATGAGTACTTTTTAACATTCGTCAGTCGTTGGATCCGGTGTACCTCTCGAAGTCTTCTGTAATATTTGAGACGTCTTTGATTATCTCGAGAATAAAAAGTAAACACAGGATGTTTGGTGAATGATTAATAATGTAGAAATGCCATGCCGATTCCGATTATTTTCTGTAAGTTTATTGTGACAAAAATGGTTGTGACCACTGGCCGAAAGGGCCAAAGAATTGAAGTTTTACTATTATAAACTGGCTCAGTTGATATGTGTCATAATCGGTTTTCAAAGTTCTCTTTTCCTCTATTTTTTTCTTATCGCAGTAGCGTTGTTTGAACAATGTGGCAACCGTAAAAAGTCCTCCCGTACACTCAATAAGTGCTGCTTTTAATTATAAATTCTTTGAAAAAAAGTGAAATAAACATATCAGGAATAGCCACACAGCTTCCCATGCAGCGAGAAAGAAGAGAGGGAAAGAGAGCATATGTTTTTAACATTATTAATTTTTAAAAAAGACACCACAAACAATTTACGAAAATGAGAACCCTTGGGGTTACCGCCTTGGAACTGTCAGTGGCAAAACAATTTGCAATTGAGGGTTTAAACCAGGCTTTAGGGTGCATCAGACGTTTTGAGGAAGTTTACGTTAAAAAAATAGTTTGACCTATTTACTACGATAAGTATACTTTCAGCAAGCAAACTGTATCTTTATATAGGAATGATTAATATATTTTCGATTTTCAGGAACGGGTACCCCAATAGGTGATCCTACTGAGATAAAAGCACTAGGTTCTCAATTTGGTAAGGCTTCTAAATCCAAAAGAATGGTTCACATTGGCTCGGTAAAGACTAACATAGGGCATTTAGAGGCGGCTGCTGGTGTTGCTGGTGTTATCAAAGTGCTCCTAATGATGAAGCATGAAGAAATAGTTCCTTCATTATGGTATACAAAAGAAAACGAGAATCCAAAACTCAAACTTTCCGAATTAGGTTTTGTTGTTCCAACGGAATGCAGCTCATGGGAGTGTTCTGGGGAAGAAACGCGTATTGCCTGCGTGAACAGTTTTGGTTTTGGTGGTACAAATGCCCATGCAATAATCAAAGAATATAAGCAAGTGACAAAACCTTTATCACAAAAGACAAAACCTTTATCACAAAATGATACTGTTTTACCCTATATTGTAGTTATTTCAGGTTTTGATGAAAAAGGCTTAAGAGAAAGTTTAAAATATTTAAAAACATGTTTAGAGTCAAAGCCATATAATGTTGCATCACTGTCTTGTACATCAACCTGCAAACGAGATCATAGGTCAAAACGAATTGCAGTGTTTGGAAAAACAAACTATGAACTAATAGTGCAATGCGAATCCCTTTTGCAATCCCAAACAATCAGTAACAATTTGCCATCAGCAGACAAAAGAATTATTTTTGTCTTTTGTGGAGTAGGAACAGCTTGGGATGGGATGTGTACGGAACTCATGAAAATAAATGCTTTTCAGGAAACAATCATTGAAATAGATAAATATCTACAACCACTTGCAGGATGGTCAATTGCCGAAACTTTTAAACAGTCCGTTGATATCAATTCAGACCCAATTATTGCCCACATTGCGATTTTTGCATGTCAAGTAGGCCTTGCAGCGTTATGGGTACTTTTTGGAGTGAAACCAGATGCAGTCGTAGGTCAGTCGGTTGGAGAAGTTGCTGCAGCATATGTTGCTGGGTATATAGATCTAAAAACAGCTGTGAAAATTATTTATTTAAGATCCAAATATCTTGCAGCTGTAAAGGAAGGAACGATGGCAGTCATTCGAGGTCTTGATACGCAAATAGTAGAAGCCTTCTGCAGGGAAAAATACTACAGAAATGATATTTCTGTCTCCGTGGCTGTCTACAACAGTCCAGTTTCATGTACAGTGGCAGGAACTGAAGAAGGCATATCGGGCCTGACAGATGAAGTAGTTCACAAATACCCAGAGGTTACAATAACCAATATTCCTGTCAAATGTGCATATCACAGTCATGTTGTAGCTAATGCCTCGCTAGAACTTGGTAAGGCATTGAGAGGTATAGAAGTTAAGGCAGGAAAAATACAGGTTTTTTCCACTGTCATTGGTGACAGAATATCTAAAGAAGTAAACTTTGCAAGTTCAGGATATTGGGAAAGAAATGTTAAACTGCCAGTCTTATTTTCTGACGCAATCGGTAAATCAGTTGTCAAGGAAAAACACAACATTTTTGTTGAAATTGGACCGGCGCCTGTTTTAAGAACTCATTTCCAGAATATATTTGAAGACAAAAGCAGATGTTCTGTATTTTCCTCAATGAAGAAATCAAATGAAATATCCACTTTGATGGAAACCATGTGTGCTTTGTTCTGTCATGGAGTAGTATTGAACTGGAATGCATTTCTGCCGTGTCAGAAAGAAATAACGGACATCCCAAAATACATGTTTCAACAACAGCGACATCTTTATATGAATCCCAGAACTATTACAAGGAATCAAGGGTTTGAAAGACCGATCACCGCTCATATGTTTGTTGAGCAACTTCCACAGGCAGATGGAACCGCACACTTTAATGCCAAAATTGCTGAAACACTTACTCCGTTCGTTTATGAGCATATTTTTTCAGATTCTGTTATAATTCCTGGTGCATTGTTTGCTGAGTCTGGGTTTGAGATAGCGCGCACACTTATGGGAAAATCAAAACAACAAGTATCAGTGTCGTTGGATTTTCTTCGTCCAGTGAAATGTGGTCATGGAGAGGAAATCGATCTCGATATATCAACCTTCAGACAAAATGGATCTATTTTATTTCACGTGACACATAACAAGATCGCAAAATGCAAAGGTTGGGTTTGCGCAAATAATCAGGTACCCCTACAAAAGCGGAGAGAGAACATTGATAGTCTTAAGCTTTTCATTTTAAGAGAAAAGTGCATACAAATTAAAAGTAATGAAATATACTTGCCGCTAGAGGCTATGGGTTTCAAGTATGGCCAAAGTTTTCGAATGATGACAGAATGCTTGACGAACGGTACTGAAAGTTTAACTACTGTGTGTGTTCCTGACAGTGTAATGGAGAAAGTTGATTTCACAACAATTCATCCATGCATACTGGATGTCATGTTTCAGTCAACAATCAATTCAACTTCTCATGACCTTCAAAACGAAATCAAACAAAAAAACATGACGTTCATGCCTGTAGCGATAGAAGACTTGCGTGTTTGGAAAAAACCCAAAAAGACAATGTATATATATACAAAAAGAACAAATACTACTAATCTTGAAACTGTTTTTCAAGTACACTACAATATCATCCTTATGGACTGTGAAGGTGTTGTTATTGCCGGGCTGCAGAATTATACAACATATGGGAAGAAAAAGAATGAAAAGAATGCACCTTTCAACGCTCCTTGTGAGTTGAAATATCAACTAACCTGGCTTCCTTTGAAGAAACCGAATCAACCGCAGAAGAGTACCCCAAAAATATTGGCACTAACGAATACTTGTGGCATTTCAGTTGCAACAGAGCTCGTAGATGACGAGAATATACGTTTACGCCAAAACAATGATTCCCTTAAAACGCAGGAATATGTTGAGAAATCATTTAAAGATGAGCAAAACAATGTTATTGACGTTGTGTTACTTATTATTAAAAAGTGTCACACTCTGGAAAAAAATCTAAATCCGGAAGATGCAGAGCTTATTAACACTGCTGTTAAAGAAAATTGCATGTTGGTCACAGATATTGTTCGTTACATGACAGACAAAAAAATCAGTGCGCCGCTGTATATTGTGACACAAAATACGCAGCCATCTTTCGTGATGGAAACTGCCGACATAAACTTGTTTGGACAAGAAGTCTGGGGGTTCGCACGATCTGTTCATGTGGAGTTCTTGCACGGTGAAATTACACTGGTTGACCTTCAACCGTCTCTGAAAGAAACAAAGGCTGATCTGCTTGATTTCATTGCATCCTCATACGATAAAATGACAGCAACTAACCCTGAAATTGTGATAAGAAAAAATGAAGTTTTTGCAGCACAATTTTCAAAAATGCCAAGATGGGAGGCTATTCCAATTGTAAGAGCAGAGATGACGTGTAATGCTGAAATTACAAATGTTTACAAAATATTTGCGTCCCAACAAGAATCAGTATTTCTGTCAGATTTCCCACAGAATGAAGTCAAGAAGGAAAGCTATATAATGGTACGAATACGATATATTTGTTTACATCCAATATTCATTAAACCAATTACAAGTTGTGAAAAAGAGATTAATTTAGAGACATGGAAACAACCTATGAATCCAGGAAACTCAATTTATGCATTAGAGTACGTTGGATCAGCAGGAAAACACAATTCCATCACGTCAGAAACATTCGGTGTCGACGAACAGGAAGATATTATTGCGATATTTCCTTCAGAGATGAACACGGTAATGTATGTTCCAGAACAATGCACTGTACGATTAAAAGACTTACCGTTTTATCAACCAGGCCTTTTGTTGTATGTCATGATCAACTGGAAATTAGTAAGTTGTGTTCCTAACGAGGCAAATGTCATCATTTTTAGTAGATATCCTAATGCACTAGCATATATGATTACACAAAAAATGCTAAAGGATAGACGAAACGCGCAAGTTTATAGTTTGGAAGACAATGTGGATTTAATAGAAATTGACGTTCTGTTTTCATTGGAACCTTTAGATCCGAGCTTTCGCTTTGTACGAAATTGCAAAAGAATAATTTGTTTAGAAGAGAACTTAAATGAGCCGCTTCGGAGTTGGATATCAAGAAGTGGGGAGATAGAAGTTGAAACGCATTCGACAAAACATCTTTTACGGTGTACGAATGTCGAGAAAGACATGCCACATGTTGTTTTATGGTTACAAGTGCATTTTCAGTCAATTGTTCCGATGCTCAAATCAAATATAACCTTGAATCACTTGGTCAAAGATAAAACACATTGGCCTCTGCCTTGTCGAACTATCGACATTTTGGAAAAAGGTAAACTTAATGTTCCAGTGTGTAATCCACTGAGTAAATTGTTCAGCAGATATGGTGTTTATATCGTAACAGGTGGCCTAACCGGCCTTGGTTGGGAAATAGTAAAACTAATTGGTGAAATGGGGGCTGGTACAATTGCTATACTCTCACGCCAAAAACACAAAGCGAATATAGAAATTCAAAAGGAAGAGGAAAAGAATGGGAGCAGAATAGTTACTGTTACTTGTGATGTAACAGATTTAAAATCTGTTAAGAATGCGATTTCAAAAATTGAAGATCAGTCGAATGGCAGTAAAATTAAGGGAATTTTTCACTGCGCTGGAGTTTTGCAAGGAAAACTTTTGTTTGACTTGGACGAATCGAGTAGAGACGATGTTCTTAAGCCTAAAGTGCTGGGTACGCTTAATTTGCATATTGCATCTCAATACATGGATCTAGACTACTTTGTCGTGTCTTCTTCAATAAATAGCATTATAGGATCTCCTGGGCAAAATAGCTATGGTGCAGCAAACTCATTTTTAGACATATTCATGAAATGGCGAAGAGGAAGAGGAATGGTTGGGCAAGCTATTGACTGGGGGGCATTGTCTGTTGGGATGGCTGCAAGACCTGACTTCAAGAATAACTTCGAAAAACGAGGATTTAATCTGCTTCCATGTGATGAAATCAGAAGTTGTTTTAAAGAAGTTTTGATGCAAAATTCTACATCTGTCATTTATGCAGATGTCAACTGGGACTTATTTTTAAACGACTTCAAAAATGAACGCCAAGTTAGGCCTCTGATGCAAATGATTGTGCTTTTCAAGGAAACAGCTACCTCAACTATAGATTTTGAAACTATTTCCAAAGACAATTTGTCGTTTGATTTCCGATTCCTGAAGACAAAAAGCGAAACTGATCAGAGGGAAGCAATTGAAAATCTCGTCGTTGAAATTACCAAGAAGGTAATAGGAGGGAGTAGTGATGAAATATCACATTCAACAACTTTGGAAGCCATTGGCTTTGACTCTATGTCAACAATAACTTTTATCAATATTGTAGAGTCTACAACAAGATACAAGATTGGCCGAGAGTTTATGCTCGATACCAGCCGAACGATTGAACAGATTGAACATTTGCTTTATGACAACATATTCGGAGAAAAGGAAAACGTAGAAAAATAAATCTGCCTACAAATCTCAACTTTTAATGCCGCCCATTGCTTAATAATTTACGGTAATCTCAACCCTTTACCATGGTACCATACGTCGCTGATAATAAAATAAGTTGTTGTGTTCGCTGTATGGAAATCGGAACTGGGTACATGTACTTGTTTTAAGGTTGCGTTGCGATCAAGAAGGTTTTGATGCATAGCATCATGTCGGCGCGAGAAATACTACCTCAGTATGTATTGATCGGATGAAACCTAATGCAATTTCACAAGAAAACTACAGTAAATGACGACTGCATTCGAATGCGCGGTCTTCTTTAACCTTGATGAGCATGTGCAACTTAGAAAGGCATGTCTTTTAAAGGTATTTTTAACTTGGCTTTTGAATATGTTTATCAAAGTTTGCAAGGAGAAAAAGTAGTCTTGGGTTCATGAAGGGATGATTGAAAACAATTACAATTTCAAAATTTCTTCGAAATCACGTTTTATTCCGGTACGAATCGTATAAAGGTCAACTGAATAATGACAAATGTAATATGTTTACGGTGTTTATTTTGAATTTAAATGGGATTTTGGGGATTCAAAAAATCTATATTTGCCAAAAAACAAAAACAAATAACAACTGTCGGTGTCTGCATCCTATAAATGTCTTATAAAATTCGCATTTGCCATTAATGCAGTCATAAACATTCAGCCTTTCCAAGTGAAGATTAGTATCTTAAACTATAAATGTCGGGTACATGTCTCAGGGTAAATTTAATACTGTTTTCACGACTATCGTTCATGGTTATGTGTAAAGGGAGGACCTTCTCGATGCATCACTAAACGATTTCCAATGAATTTGCTTTTAACATAGACTTCACAACATCAAAATATGTTTTTAACTATGTGCTTAGAGTGAGCAGTATGTATTTTAACCTTTAGCCTAAGTGTATGTATATATGTGCATTCATTCATAAACCGATTCTTTTACTAATTTGTTTGCTTTGTCGGAGAGAAAGGACATACCTTCAATATTTGTACATACTTAAAGACCATCTGATGTGTTTGTTATTACATAATATTAACTATCGGAGCGTTCTTGTTTTAAGATGCATGTTCATATGTTTATCGCCAGCATTTATGCCTGAAGTAACGCTCTTAGACGGTGTTTGACCTGAATGTTTGATTGCACGTTGGGAAAAATCCTGATTTGTTTAATGTTTTCGGAATACTAGTAACCTACCGAAAAGAATCATCGTTTTTTGTTTATGCTGGTAAACTATATATGAATTAAAGTGACAGTCCGTATATTTGAACGTCCAAATAACAAAGATAATAAAATTTTGAAAACTCTGCAAATTTCACTGACTTGCCTTTATCATAAAACTGGCTCATGGTCTTCCGAAGAAGAGTCCATATCTTCTTTCATAGACTGGTTAGGTGAAGGAAATAGTTGTCTAATTGTGTTTAAATGTTCTGAAATAGCCGTCCATATTATCTTAATATTTACTCGGTAGAGTACTAGTATTTCGCAAACAAAAATACTTAACTCAATGTTTGTTTACATAAATGTGTTTGTTTGTAATGGTTACTGTGTGATTTTCGAATGATCGAAGTATTTCAAACGTTTTTGCAATAAAACTAGTTTAAGTTTCCCTTCACTCACGTTTGTGTTTGTAATGAAATGATTATATCGTAATTATTTAAGGAGAATGATGGTCCGATCTTAATTTCAGTGCCGCAATTCTATGAATGTACTATTTAGTTGACGAAAGCGTGTTTGTCAAATATCTCATTTTGGATGAACAATTATTCATGTAACAAATCGGCAGGAGTGGCGGGATCTGTATCCTGCGGACACAGTCTACTTTTTGTAACATTGTATCAAATGTTTGCTCAGCACATTATTTTTCATTGAATTTTCACAGATATATATGTATATAATCTATGAAAATTATTATGTATGTTCCGATAATTATTACGCATTAGATGGAAGTTGTTTCTAAAGTTTTGTATTTGATAGACTTGCTGAAAATTTTATTGTTATTTAATGCAATACACTGAAAACACATGTAGCAATTGATATTATTGTGTGCTATGATGTTTTATTATTACCTGGAGAATCAGTATGTGTAAATGTTATTTTTCTCCATGTTGAGTGAATTATAGCAGGATTTTAACAGGATTAGTTGTTTGTCAGTTCAGCTTAGCTTTTTAGGGTTATAACAATTGTAGCTTTCTGACAGGCAACGTCTTTATTACATTTATGACATATCCTTGTTAATATATTTAATTCAGTCATTGTATGACTTGTATTTAAGCCTCTTATAATTTTACATATTATATGACTATGTACATATGATTGTAATGTGTATGTCATTTTTTATCCATGTTTGTACATAGTTGAGACTTTAACAAAGATTTCATATAATATTTTCTATGCACCTTTATTGTTACATAAATATAAATTATCAATGGCATTCCAAATCAGGGGAAAAAAATTTCATTACCGTATGATAAATTAGTTCGTTATAATCACACAATAAAAAATATCTTTCTAAAATTCCAATTATATATACACAACATTAATGTTTGTGTAACTTTATATTTATGTATAAAAGGGGGAGAAAATAAATTACCATTTCTTCAACATCTCTTTTCATGTTCCCCAAGTCTGAATTGCACATGCATGCATTACACATATCGTATGCGTGTTGATATCTTTTTCGATGTCATTAGCTTTACCTTTTAAACTCGATTAGATTAACACTGCGTGTAGCATTCAGTCTTGCACATTTTTATTAAAACATGGTATGTCATTGTTTTCAATAATGCGACCAAACTTTTGGGTTTTTACACGCATTAAGGAGACGCAAACATAAGTGGGCAAATAGGCTAAATTTTCAAAATTTATTTAAAAATACTGATCATGATGATTGTCATTTAGATTTTTTTAATGAATACATTCGTTTGTGTTGATGAACACTTTCACACCGAGGGCAGACGAATAAATTCTCCAATTACCAAGCACGCCAATAAATGTACAATTTCTTAATAATCAAAACAGAAATCAGCATGATAATAACGTGAAATTTTTTGTGGTAATTGGTCAAAATATTGGTGTCAGTTGAGAAGTTACATTTCACTGCGAATGTCGGTTTTAAATTCACAACGTTTTGCAGAATAATAAATGCCTGCCATTATTGTATCAAATGAACATGTAAAAAGTCTTTACGCAATATCATGATTGTTTTTTAAGTGTTTTAAACAGCATTATTTAGTTCTGGTGCAAACGACATATTAAATGTATTAGTGCTGTGTATATAGAGGGCATGCGTTCTTCTAAATTTAGCACGATGAAAAACAGGCATCTATAACTGATATTAACTTACATTAAGCTTGCTGTCGAGTTTGAATGTAGAAATGAAGCGATATTCTCAACTTACAACATGGATAATGATATTTCTTTTGTTTTAATCTGATTGGTAGTTAGGACACTTGTTTGTCATGAAAGAGCTTTCAAACGTAAATGCTGCTTAATGGTCGCATTTCTATCACCACTAACAATTTTAAGGCGGTTATTGAAATTATTTTCCGGTTTCTTCGTCATATTATCTGAATTTCTGTAGTATGCTGTAATTGTTCTTGTTTTATCGTTGTTTTTGTAATGCTTTGAAATCTACCTGTTCGTAGTGGACAGGTGTATAGTTGTGAATGTAATCACTATAAACTATTATATGTTTAAACTTTATATTTTGCTGTGATGGTAGGTTGCGTTTTTAGCGTGTGGTTTTAACCAGAATCGGTAATCTAGAAAGCTTAAAATGCATGTATTTTTCAAGACAATATTAAGTCTTGGATAAGTAATAATGTTACTTAGTTCTGGGACTATATTAAAATGTCTTATAAGAATCCTACAAGACAGATATTAATAGCATGCAGTATGGTATATACAATACTGTCACATAACTGCTATCACATGACTCATGTGATCCCTCCGGTCAGTCTAAAATCTGAGAGGAGTTGTTGTTTGATTTTTTTACATATATTTTACTTATTTAATTATTTATGTTTTTTTCGTAGCAGCTATTTACTCGTTTACTGTTATGTTCTTATTATTTTTATTAGTAAATGACTGTTCGTTATGAGACTGTATATGATGCGGCGTGCTAATATATTTACGCATGCGCATTATAATCATCCCATGACATACCAAACTTGTCTAAGCATCAAGTTTTTAATTAGAAATATATTCCTAAGTAAGTAAATGTTTTATTATTGTGATCTGTGTATTACATATAATAATATTTAGAATATACACTTCCTCAAAAGTTCTAAGTACACACTTTATAAATGTGATTTTCCTAACTGTTTGATTGAATCATTCGAGTTTGAAGTTTAATTAGTTTTTGATAATTTTAGTTTTAAATTATTGATAAGTTGTCACTTAGCAAACAAATATTATACCAATACTTTCTTGTTTAAGCTCTTTTACGTAAATATTTAATGACGTAAGAGTGTAACATCAACGTTCAACGTACGCGACGTTATCAATCTAGAAAATATCATCATTTGAAGTTTTTTTCTAATAATGATAAAATATGCAAAAATAAGGCATTTCTCTTGCATTTACGAATAACATCATGACTTTTTATAACAAATTTAAATGTGTACCAGTTAGAGCATGTTGATGACAATTTCGCAGTTTTCAGTCGTCAAACGTCATGGTTATTAAGTGTTGGTGAGAGTTTTTAGATTGTCCGGTGTAGGTAAAGATGTTAATAAAAAACTGATTATAAAAAAATTCGATTGCCGCACGGGAATTACGCATAAACAGGGTATGCTGACGTGGATGACGTAATACGTAGAACATGTACACGATTTACACGTTCTGTTCTGTTCTGTTCTAACATCAAAATTTACTTTAATTAAGAAAATTTTATTTTGAGATATTCAAATTTAAAGGTGTGCACTTAAAACTTTTGACAAGTGTAGACATAAGCATATCAAAAGAACCCGGCATCTTGGGCCTATAAGTCACCAACACATATTAGCAATTATAAATTATACCAATTAGTCACACTATACAATTTTTGATAAGTGTACCAACAAAAAATATTTATTTATTTACATCAGAGGAACTATAGTCAATTACAATTTCATAGGTATTCGAAAAGAAACTATAGTCAATTACAATTTCATATGTGTTCGAAAAGAAATGCAAAAGTCAAAGGACTCAAAATGATGAATGTCTGCTTTCAACCTAACATACTAACAAGCCTGAATATTTCATTTACCTTAGTCAAAAATTGAATAGTTTATACAACTTTAATATGGTATACTAAACCACACTAGCCTATTTTTCGGCTAAAGCAAATAGCAGTGTCATGGTTCTGATGATAATAAAGAAAAGTAAACAACAATTCTTATACATTTTGAATAAATCATAAAGTAAGGACGTTTAAACTTGTCCATTTTTATAAAAAAAAAACAAACGAAAATGATCTGCTATCCCGGCTAGAGACAGAAATTTAAAAAAAATGCCAAGTGTGTTAAAGATAACTTCTCAGGCAGTATATCCATCTACAAATTGTGAGATTCCAATAAATAATATTACTTCAAACTGTTAATCGAAAAAGTTTTTCCCTTTTGCTAAGACACCATCATTCAAGCGATTGAAACTGATAATATAAATTGTTTAATTGTAATAAAGTGAAACAAATTATTTTTGTCTAACAGGAAATCACAATTTGTACAAAATAATAATTCAGAATAAGAAAAAATGACAAAGCACACTTGATTTTGGTTTTTGCCCGGAAAATTCGCAGTGGGCTTTGTAATCTTTCGTATAGTCTAGAAAGATTCTGACATAGCTACTTTTGTGTACTGAAACTGGCCGGAATTTAGAGTATTTAGAGGAACGATTGATGCATCTAAGAATAATTTTAAAAATTTAAAAATCAATATTTGTTCTGCAATATCGTTTGCATTACTTTTCGAACATCCCTCGTACAAACAAAATTACGTACTAGTCTTGCTGGCTGTTGTAGTTGATTTTAGCCTATACGGGTTGAGTAACGGCATATTGGCTCAAAGGTGACGTTCTCAATTGTATCTTTTAGATTTCTGTTTGATGAAATTTTAAATTTTTTTTTCAAATGAGAATGCCATTAAAATAACTTATCCCTTGGTGGGATCGTAAACAAAGAGCATTTAATCGAGGTCTGAGTAATACCAAAAGTCACACACTCGACCGTACAAAATGTAGCTTTAGTTGAGAGGATATACCGAAACCGGATATTTATAACTCTGATACATCTTCTGACTAACAACAAAGCAAGCGCATTATTGAAGAATTGCATAGAAGTGTTAAAAGTCACTTCAGAACTCATAATAGAATAAGAAGCCGATATTTTTCATAAGTTGTGACTTTTCATTTTACCACTACCTTGATTAAATGGCAGTGATTTCTAAAGCATTAGTTAAATGGTTATTTCATAACAGAAGTGAAAACTATGTATCGTAATACGTTTCAAGTTGCACCAAAGAGACATTAAAATAATATGATCGATGTAGTTAGAACATTGGTTAAGTGTAAATCCATTTTCACAATGTTTTAAAACATATATAAATAAAGATATATGTGTTATGTAATATTATTCTTTACATCTTTTTTGAGCCATTGAAATGTGACGAGAACACAACTTACACTTTAACCTTCTTTATTCTCAAAGATAATTTATTCTCTTCATGAAGGTTTTAAGAGACATCTCGTTAACATAGATGAAAATGGAACTTTGAAAGCGACCGAACATGACAAATATGAAAATATTGCAGGCTCGGTTTGACTAAGCCTGTTCATGAGCAGCAATGGAAATGCATATTACTGCCCATGCCGCTTAGCCCGCAACTCAATAAACAGTACAAATTTTGACGAATCCCAAACGATGTTATGCATATGGCCGTGAACATGGAACCTTCAATGTGGTATTTTCAGATTTATACCATTCCATGTTCAGCGGCGTATGGTCCCCACGCCCCAGATAAAAGAAAGGGTTTGCCTTAAACGAGAAAAAAATGGGCGGAACTAAACAAAATAGAATTTTGACAGGGGATCAAAGAACATAAATCCTGCATATCACAAACAACGCCAAAGGCAAAATTTAAAAAGCAGGAAGTATTTCCTTGGGGTGAACAATATCAGAATCTATATTGGCTGGGATATTGAAACCACCCATCTATTAACTGGCCAAAATATTTAAACAGAAGCAATTTTAGAAGTACAATTTACACAGTACATAAGTATCGAGCTCAACGACCTTCAAAGGACGTAACTAATAACAGCACTGATTGAATGTACGGGGAGACGTTTTACAGCCGCCACACGGCACAAACAACGCTACTGTAATATTATAATAGATGAAAAGGGAACTTTGAAAGCCACCGAACATGACAAATATGAAAATATTGCAGGCTCGATTTGATTGAGCCTGTGGAAGAACGTAAATGCTCAATGTGTTTCTTTTATCATCATGTACTTGCTGATTTGACTCTTAGGGCTCTAGTCTCAGTAAAGTCATTGTCAATGCAATTAGCTTCTTATCATGTGTATGTTTGTGCTTTTCCTTTGCATTAAACATTGTCGAGTTGATGGTTGGGTTGGTGCTTTTTCACCAAGACAGCTTGTACTTGTTTGTTCATATGCGAACCAGTTAGGGCAAGTGTGAGGTTAGTACAGTCTAGAACCTGGTTTTAAACCCCAAAGGCTAATTTGTTTTGCGATTGACAGTTCCAATGCGATAACCTATTGAGTTCTCTTTTCATTGATTGTTTGTAGTGTCTGTTTTGAAATTTATCATTTTATTACATATGGTCTTTTTTTCTCTCTGCTTGTTGGCATTGTAAGGACTCGGTGTCTTCTGAATGTGACTTTCTGATATGCATATTGCAATTTTTGCAGCAGATTCTTCACTAGTTGTTTACGGCTAGCGAGCAACTCGGTCCTTAGGATTTTATTGTCGACAAACCGACGTTTCCCTCACGGTATATGAATTGTGAATAACAGAACAGAACAGAACAGAACAGACATTTTATTCAGACTTATACAAAAGTACATCGTCTCAACACATACAAGGTGTGGTAAACAATGTCACGCAATATAAACACAAATGACATTTTTTATAAAAATAAACATGTCTATATTAAATTATTGTTATTGAAACTATAACTAATACAGAATCGTATCTTCTATTCTAAATTTATAATTTATAATTATAATTGCAATTTTAAGTATTATAGAATCGTATTGGCAGAAAGGTTAAGTTATTAAGTTATTAACAATATGTGGCATTATACTAATGTGTTGCGAATTTCAAAGGCTTCTTGAATGTATTTACATAATTTAACAATCTCATTTTTATCTGTAGATACAAGTAATTGATGAAACTTAAACACAGATGGGTTTATGTAAAAATAACGTTTCAGGTATTGTCTTCTTATATTTATATAGCAGCGACAAACAAAGTGAAACTCATCTTCAATGTCGTTGCTATTGCAAATCAAACAGTATCTTTCGTTTCTAGAAGTATTGTTGCTGGCATAACGCCCTGTTTGTATTCTTAAACATAATAGAACTAACAATAGATTTCAGACAATGATTTTAATCTAGTTTAAATTTAACTGTTGAAAGTTCAGCTTATTACCGACTACATTTTTGGAAATCGAAAACTTGTAACTGTTCTCTACCGATCAGAAACTATTTGAAACGCGGTGTAGCAAATACTGTGCCACACATGTCCGGTGTGGTTCTGCCCAAATCTGCGAATGAAATATGTTTTTCTTTGTTTAAATTGCACGCCAAAAAGGGATTATTTTTTAACTTTCAGTGAACCCATGAAACAAGGATAGCTTTTAAAAAAGCTAGTAGACGGCTCGTATAGCATATTAGATCGAAGTGGATGAGTCTTTATGTTAACGCTTTGAAATATTTGCATGCGAAAACAAATACAGAATTTTGGTTAGCCAAAATATTTTACTTTACAAAATCGGCTTCCGACAGGTCAGGCAGAAAGTAAAATTAGAGTATTAAGTTAAAGTATAATTAAAATCGGATGTTTTATATTAAAATCTAATGTGATATGTGTTATGAAATACAGAGAACGTTGACGACATTATAAACTGAAAAAAGCCAATGGCCGAAGAAATTTGAAAAAAAAAGAGTTTAAATAGACCTTTCAATGTGGATACAAAAAGTAAAATCTAACAGTTTTTACAATACTTTTGCAGTTTAAACAGAAAACTGAAAAAATACGAATACAGATACAAAGTAATAATAATAATAATAATAATTAAAAAGCTCTTTTACAATGTTGGTTCTTTCTATATTATATGACCCGGAATCACATTTCAGCGGAATTTCTTCGTTTAGAGTTCCATTGAGAAAATATCGATTTATAATTATCACATCGCACAAAATGTGATTGGGCTGATGTGGCTTACAACTTGAGAGCCACATATTATATATTACTTACACCCATGGACCTTTAAAAGAATTTGCTTCCATACACAAACCGAGCAAACCCTAACAACAGTGCAAAAATTGAATGAAAAGTTACACACATAATAGATGTTTTAAACTCAGATACCATTTCATTATGTAAGATATCTTACTAGATCTTAAGTTTCATAAAACTTGTTGACGGCACGTTTATAATTTAATTGAATGTCGTCTTCTTATATATTTATCAACTGTGCGTGAGTCTATATAAAACACGGGTCGAAATATTCTAGAAAAGAATACCTCAGGAAACGTTCGTACTCCGTACTTTAGCGCGGTACAGAGAGCGTCTACAAGTCTAAGCGTCAAGATGACCAAAGCCAAGGAAACTCCGGTTTTTGCCTAGTTGCTTTTGAAACAACGATTTTGATTAGCTGCTATTTAATAATTCAATGATATTAAGATAGTTCGCGCCCATGGCCGAAAAATGACGTCAAAAAACATGAAATTTAAAATAGACACTTGAAACTTTGCATGAAATCGTAAAAATCATTTTCCCGTTGCCTGGTTACCATATTTTGAGAATGACGTCGCGCGCTTTCGAATCAGACGCGCCACCTGGGGGTAGATGTCTTTAAACGCAAGCGTTTCACTCTAACGTGAATAACTTTGCAAACAATGGCGTTAAATCTTTTGCAAAAAGTGTTTCCGATAGAGAAACTATTTGCCTACGTTTTCGTGTATTAAATTCAAATAAAGGTTTATCTCTATGACATTTAAAACGACGTCAAATATTGAAAAGTCGACATTTTACGCTGAAAGACTGGAGCGCGATCTAAACGTAAGCTAATTTTTCTCGAAAACGGTGTGGTAGAATTTTTTCATTCTTTCACAAAATTTTGTTGGACGTATATGAAATCGAATTAAAAAATAAAAACGATAGGTCATCGGTCTAGATTTTATATAATTTTTCGTTAAAAATGCGCAGTACGTCGCTAAAAATAACGTTTTTTCCGCGACGTTTAGAAATACCAACTTAATGTTGTTTTATGTATGCATATTGAGTCATTCGTCCGCGTCATATTTACTCCTCAAAATAATTTTAGGTTCACTAAAAACTGATGTTTATTTTAAAAATAACGTTGTGGATCTTTTTGAAATATTTCTATAAAATTTTGTTTCATTAACGAGCAATAAAGCGTATTAAAAATACGATTCTGTTTAATTTAGATCTGAACGTATTTTCATACACTTTTCTATAAACAATCAATTCTGATGTACCTAAACTTAAAGAGTATTTATGAATTTTAAATTTAAGATTTCAAATTTAAGCACTCACAAAAACTATCGCTCAGACCATGTTAAATCAAGAACACAACTTAATTCTCTATTCTGTCTAAATAAGTAGATGGGGACGACCCGCAGAAGCACAGAATCTATGTATTTACATTAGAAAGGCATGCCTGTAGCTAGCGGACATGATACTATTTACCTGTACACTGACTAATCTACTGTCTTTTATAATGTTCTCCATACAGTATTGGTTACAAAAAGACATGATGAAAAGCCGCAGCGTGTTCAAATGCTTCCACACGGAAAAGTTTCATAAAAATTAAGTTTCATTATACTGCATTAGCAGGCTTGACCACAGGCTATAAAACATAGATAATTTATTAATATTTCGTGATTTACGGACTGATCTTCGTGCCACCTTTGTAACATCAAAACGCTAGCAGAGTGGTTCATTATATCGTCCATCCATCAAATGATTTTTGTATTATTTTATTGCACTTTTTTGGGGAGGGGGGGGGGGGGGCTATGAAGCGATCATCAAAGATACGTATCTCTTTGTTCTCCGCGGAATCCGCCATTATATTGGTTTTTAAATATGAACGGTGAGTAGCGTCACAGGGGTTGATTTGATTTCATGCAAATTTTGAAGAAAAACTTGTCGCATTCACTTTCACAGTATGCACTGTATAATGACATTTTGATTATGTTGCAAAACTCATTTTAGTTCGGACCTTATTTATTACGATTGCAAAACATCTAAATGCTCCACAACTATTAATTTCTGATAATGACTGGCAGTTTCGTCACATCAAATAATACGAAATGAGAAATCAATATTTGTCACCTGTTTACGCGACCAGAAAGTTTAAAGTCACGAGGACACAAGATATTGTTGTTAGTATGTATCATATTACTGATGTGGGCGTTTAAAAAGATGTTTTGTTTTGTTTATATTTTTACGAATTTATGTAAATAGAAGTTAATGGAATATTTAGATCTCTATATTTTTCTTGACTGATCTAACGTGTCTTACCATATGCAAAATAAAAGTAAATTAAATTTAGTAATATTCATTTATGCAAAGTTTCATTGAACGGTATTTTACCGTTTTTGAGATTTTGACATGTTTCTTTTTTATCGATGAACATGAAAGGAGCATTGTATCGGAATCTTAAGGCTTGTTTATCGATTTGTGTACATATCAGTGTTTATTTTAAAAAAGAAAACTCAACTTTAGGTGCTCGTAATAATCATATATTAAGTGCTCTGGCGTCAGACAAAAGAATAGTTCGTAGTTGCGATTTTTCTCCCATAAAACGGCGAACCTATTCGTTCAATTGTATTGACTGTTGAACGTATTTATTTGCTAGTTATGAATGCCACAATTTTAAAGTTAAATGTTTCAATACTTCTTAAACATTGTAAATATATTAGTTTAATTAATGCAAAATGACATTTATTAGCCTTGTCGATATAAACGGATTTTTATATAAGCAGAAAAAAATAATAAGAATGTTTCATGGTAGTTAAATGAATCTTTAAAAGACAATTCATCTAATGAAAGTAGCGATTTGTTGTTCTTTCGGTTGACATGTAGGAACCGCGGCAAAACACTGAATGAAAAGGGGCTTCTGTTTAGCATCAAGATTTATATAAATCGGCAAGCGTTTTTAATATAGAATTAAGTTCCTGAATTTCGTTAAGAAAAGCATTCAAGCAGTGCATCTTAATTTCAAGATCACATGACCTGTTCCCTGGGACTCTATGTTTTGGCTCAAGTTGCCCTTTTGTTAGCAGAAGTGCGCGCTTGATTCTCGCAATAGTCGGACGCTTCTCTTTCCGCCCACCCAAATTTGTGTATCATCTGATATTATTTGATATGATTTTGTTGGTATAATTCTCTATCCGCTCATTAATATTTTGTAGGATAATGTAATTCTGGCGCGCTTACATGCACTATTGAATTTAGATACATGACTGTTTTGTATTCGTCTTTACCGTGGTATCATTTCGCGGGGACAAAAAGTCCCGCTAAAGTTGCAAAAAATATATCGGGCATAAATTCGCGCAGTTGTATATTGCTTTTCATATATAAATTAAATATTATATTTTTGCTCGGATTTAAATTCGCGCATTTACCCTAGCGCGAAATACGCTTATTTTATCCTGTGTGGAATATAATGATGCCACAGTTTATGAGCGTGCTTGTTTTAATAATTTAAGTATTGGAACATAGTTCTGAATAAAGCTCCTAGTCCCCCACACCATTTGTCTTTTTTTGTTTGTTTATGAGGTTTCAAAATGTCAACTGGAAGAACCACAAACTGTTAAAGGCAAATGAATCTTATTCGCATTAAACAAAAATCAAATTTAACAAGTTTACGAGTATTGAAACATTTAAATTTAAAATTAAAAATCTGGAATTCATAAATTTTCATAACGTTCAAAAATAATTTTGATTTAACCACCGTCAGATTAATAGTTTTATTTAAATTATAAGCGCGTAAATTTAAAATCCATAAATGCACTTCAAAAAGGACCATCGTAATTGAATGATTTTATAAAAAAGTGCGGACTGAAATATGTTTAGATCTAATATGATCGTTAATTTAATACGCTTTATGACTTGCTTATAAAACATGTTTTAAGAAACATTAAAAAGATTATCAATACGTTATTTTAAAAATAAGCATCAGTTTTTAATGGACATCAAATGATTTTGAGGAGTATACATGACTAACTCAATACTTTTACATGAAACAACATTTAGTTGGAATTTCTGAACGTCGCGGAAAAAACTTATTTTTAGCGACGCAATGTGTATTTTCAACGAAAAATTACAGAAAATCTAGACCGATGACCTATCGTTTTTATTTTTTAATTCGATTTCATATACGTTCAACAAAATTTTGTGAAAGAATGAAAAACTTCTAAAACACCGTTTTCGAGAAAATTTAGCTTACGTTTAGATCGCGCTCATATTTTTTAGCGTAAAATGTCGACTTTTTAATGTTTGGCGTCGTTTTAAATGTCATAGAAATAAACCTTTATTTAAATATTATATACGAAAACGTAGGCAAATAGTTTCTCTATCGGAAACACTTTTTGCAAAAGATTTAACGCCATTGTTTGCAAAGTTATTCACGTTAGAGTGAAACGCTTGCGTTAAAAGAGAGCTACCCCCAGGTGGCGCGTCTGATTCGAAAGCGCGCGACGTCATTCCCAAAAGTTGGTAACCAGGCAACCGGAAAATGATTTTTACGACTTTATGCAAAGTTTCAAATGTCTATTTTAATTTTCATATTTTGACGTCGTTTTTTGGCCATGGGCGCGAACTACCTTAAAGGATTGAAAAGGGGTTTTTCCACACTGATTTCCTGCAGCCATGAAATAATCAATAGAGAAAGCGAGAACCACGAACTTCCGTTCAAACGGCTTAACTTGGTTTTCTTCGCTGTTTCATAGTAAATTCCTACCGTATATCCGGCCGCCCGTGGGCGAGCCGGAAATATCTATTATTCATTAAATCGGACTCGATTCGTAAAAACTACCGAGGAATACTTGGTTAAATGTTAAAATGCAGCCCACAATGTTCAAGACTCAAATGGTTCTATAAAGTAAGTAAGTAGGTAGGTAGGTAGGTAGGTAGGTAGGTAGGTAGGTATGGTAGGAAGGTAGGTAGGGTAGGGTAGGTAGGGTCGGTCGGTCGGTCGGGTAGGGTAGGGTAGGGTAGGGTAGGGTAGGGTAGGGTCGGGTCGGTCGGTCTGTCTGTCGGTGAGATGTGAACATCGTTACAAAGCGACATAAATATATAGATAAATAGATGTATCCACCCGTTCCAACGGGTGGCGATCGCAAAGATCAAAGAAATGAAAAGCGATCGCTATTTTGTTTAATTTCTACTTTTTGTTGTTTCCGGAAAGAAAACATCGGCACGTGCTTTAATTTGTTTTCTAAGTCAGATTGTTTATTTTGCATATTTGTTGTGGGTTCTGTGATCGTTACATTTGTTTGGTGTATAAACCGTACGCATATCAGCTTGTAAATTTTCCTATATCTTACTGCATATAGTTTAATCGTGTGTTTTAAAAGTTATTCAAAACGTCCTTTTACACCATATTAACATTTGATCCGACGATAATTAAGAATGAACAAAACAAAATAGATCTTTCACCAATTTAAACATAGTTTCCGGTTTGCTTTGGAGACCGGCCTATAGAAATATCGATATTCAGTGGGGCATATTTACAATAATTGTCGTATGATTGACTGCGAGGGATTATAGAATTGGACTTGAAGACTTAGACGTAAGACTTTCTTTATAAGGAAGATGACATCAGTTCATCCAACAACAGGTAATTACTTGATTTATGCGCCATCCTACTGTTTTGTAATGTTTCTGAGTTGTCCGATCTCTTGCTGTTTCAATCGGATTTTAAGAAATTTGTAAAATAGAAAATATAGATTGTATATTGACTTGTTTTAAGTAACCCGATACCAAACTCTGGTCGTATTGATCGATAGCAATATTTATAGTGATCACCTGGTAGAGCTGTTTGAACTGTATAATAGGTAATCGATTCGTCGTCCCGTTTTAACTTATATCTATTAAATATAATTTTTGTTTATTCTGTTTCTCTTCCTTAATACATCAGGCTTTTTCAAAAACTCTAATGCTCTTATGATGAACAAGGTGTTTTTTTTTCGGTTAATGTTTTTTTAAAATTATACTCATTTTGCCCTTATAAACGGATTTTCTACATTGCGTTGACATTTCACATATGAATTACTAAGACCAAACGGCGTTTTCAAGAAACCGCCCCCCCCCCCCCCCCCCCCCCACCGTTCATGTAATGTGGTTCTTACTACATAACCATTTAGCAAATTAAACCATATCGTAATCTTCCACTGTCCTCCGGAGTGCATATTAATCATTGACATATTGTATAAAGAATACAATCAGCACATCGAAAAATCTCAGTTTTCCATAAATTTTCCTCACAAAATATATGTTTAATGGCATGGGACTTGAATCGCCTCACAAGACCAATTAAAAAAGCCTTAATTACCAAATGTAAAATCTTTAGAAAACTAATTAGTTAATAAAACAGGAAAGAAAGGTCTTTTTAACCCACTATTTTAATGACTTTCAACATTTTAAGGAACAAAGTATTTTCAATTTCTTATGAAATAAATGAAAATGAACCTTTAAAAGCCATCGAACACGACAAACATGAAACTATTGCAGGCTCGGTTTAATTGAGCCTGTTCAGGCATTCAGTGTGGCATTTCTCTGTTGTATTTAGGATGGAAGCCAGGCATGGGCCAGGCTCCGACGGAAGGACCACCCCCGGATCTTGGAGAAATGGAGAACGAACCCCCACCAGCATACACTGAAATTCCAGTACCACCTGTGATGGGATACGAGGGAGTTAGCTTTTCACAAGACAGTAAGTTTGGGCTACTTTATATTGCTTTATATATACTTCCAAGTATACAACTTTAACACAATGTATTTCTTCTTTTTCTTTTCTTTTTCATTTATGAGTTTTAACATGATCTCTTTTGGTAGCCACAACATGACACAGCTTTAACACGTTCCTCCATATATACGCATTTTTACGCATGTTGCATGGGGAAACAGTTTAGAACTAGATCAGCCGGCACATTCGTGCCGTCTGATCAGGATCTGCACTGGTCGCATTTTGGTCAGAAATAACCTAACGAATCAAAAAGCGAACAGTTTAGATCCTGATCAGACGGCATGAATGTTCTGGCTGATCTAGATCTAAACTGTTTCCCCATGCAATAAATGTGTATCTATGGAGGAAAGGGTTACACATGTAGCATGTGCTCTCCTCGTGATATTATGACACAGTCTTTGCTTGTGTTTTGCTTAAAGTAAAATGAAAATCGTTTTTGTCTACGAAATGGTTCTTAATTAATTTTAAGATTTGTCAAGATCATATGTTTTAAATGAAAACGATTTGTTAAATTAAGGCGCTGTCGCCCTACGGGTCCGATCCCGATGTCTGCTTATATCAACGAATAAACCATAGCCAACTTGCTTCAAAATCAGTGAAGTTTGATTGAAGGATTTGATTGAACATCTATTTGCAATTTTTACAGACATGTAAAACTTGTTTCTAATATTTTTATAACAGAGGCAGTACCCCCTCCACCAGTGGCATTGCCTAAGCCTGCAGGAGGAGACCTCCCGCCCCAAACATTCACCAAGTATGTGTCTTACATTTGAATATTTATTTTTTACCCCTGGCGATTCTAAACGAAAAAAGAGCACTGAATGCAATTGAAATTTATGTTTAATGGTACCTTGTACCTATCTGTTCTTTCAAATAAAATATGAAGGGCATATGTGAGGCTGATGCACGCAATAATCGGGTTTAAACCTCCTATGGCATACTTAGTCAGCCACTTTCTGTTCCAATGCGGTAACGGTCATTAGTGTAAATGTTTAATTCGCTTGTCAGGAAAAGCATACTAGTAGCTCAGAAAACATTGCTAACCAACAGATGCAATGAAGAGAAAACACGCGGCATAAATTATAAAGTCAACAATAGACAACAGAAACAATAATCGAGAACGCACACGGGTAGCCGCCTTAAAACGGCGGTCATTGCCTAATACTTAGTGTTAGAAAGCAGAACAAGATATAATGTTTTCCCATCAGTTTCTGATTCTAATGGCCATGGAGAATCCTTTCTCAGATCTAAGTTTATTCTCTAACTTCACAGTTGAACAAAGTTTTGCAGGCATACTTGTGTTTAAAGTACTTGTTTGAAGTTATAAAGTACCGTTCAGCCAAGCATTAACTTAAAGGAAAATGAGGACTTATCTTAGTTAAGACCAATATCTGCAAGTTTTCGACAGCAGAACTAATAATTTTAAAAAATAACACAACAATAAAACAGTTAATCTAACGATTGCTTAAAAAATGATTATGTTTTCTAGTTCACTGTTGTGATGTGAACTTACTGGAAGTTCTGTCTACATTATAAACAACTAACCCAACGCTGGAACATGTGTGCATTAATTAAACATTGTTTTTTCAGTGTTTAGTGTAATTTATTGGAATATTCTCGTTTTGTTAATCTTTACACAAACTTCCAACAATAGCAACAGAAACAATCTTTTCGATTATTGTTTTTTTTTGTTTTTTTTTAGATTCTTGCATAATAACTTACTTTAAGTTTTTTATCACAAATTTTCCTATTCTTACCTACAGCACTGGGCAACTGGACGAGGAACAATGTCGTGAAGCTATGCTACAGTTTGTCGCGGAAAACTGCTGCTATGGCAGCAAACCTGCAAAGGAAATGAAGATTCTCGAATTTGTGGGGACAACCGCGCTTCATGTAAGTCTCATTTGGCAAGTATTGTATTAAATTTAAGCCAATATTTTACTTATTATATTTAAACTAGTTAAACTAGTATTTCGTCTTTGCTCTGTTAAAAGTCTGTGCCCAAGGTTATAAAACTGAGCATGGAAACTAGTCTCAAATCTCAAGCATCTGATTCGCTGAAATGGCGACCAGTCTTGAGATTTGAGACTGGTTTCCAATCTCAGTTTTAAAACCTCCAGCCCTGGAGTTTGCTTCTTTCCCCAAAAACAAGAACCACGCATGGCTTCACATCTTACATATGCTTAAAAACTTACAGGATTAACAAAAAAATGAAACAGTCGTATCAGGAATTGCCACAACCAGAAAATACAGCCTCCCCACGCAGCCAAATAGTAAAAGGAAAAGAGAGCTTGTGTTTAAAAGAGAATAAATTTCAAATTAGACACCAAAATCAACGATAAAGAGAACCATAGGAGTTACCACTTTGGAACGGTCAGTGGCAAAATAACCAGGTTATTCGATGCACCAACCTCACACTTGCTACAATATGTTTTCATAAAAACAAATAAGTACACGTTGTCTGGGTGAAAATTTCCAAGCAAACCATTCACCCGACAATGTTGCATGCAAAAGCACACAAAACATGTCGTATATATTGTAAAACAAAAAGCTAATATCATTGCAAAGTAAAAGACAATAAATCACATAAAATAAGAATTAACAAAAGCTTTGTTAATTAATTAATCTTTGTTAATCTGTGATCAGTGTTTCTGCAATGGTACTCAAACCGTTCAAATTTCCATTTGAAAGGTGGCTTGGAGCTAATTCGCTAAGACAACTTGTACTTGTTTGTTCTTATGAGATGGAATGGATTTAATTTGTACAGTTTATTGGTGTAAATAATGAGTTACGCTCAACCCGGGGCTAGGCGGCGTGGCATTTCCATTACCGCCCATGAACAGGCTCAATCAAACCGAACCTTCAATATTTTCATTTATCATGTTCAGTGATTTTCGAAGTTCCATTTTCATCTATTTGAATGCCCAATCGCCAATTGTTTGCCACTGACCGTTCCGACGCGTTAACCCTCGGATTCTTGTTTGCGTTAATTGTTTGTAGTGTATTTTTAAATTAAACATTTTATTACCTATGCTCTGTTTTTCTGGCTGTGTGAGGGGGCAGTGTCTTCTGGATGTGGCCATTCCTTACATGCATATTTCATTTTTTTAATAACTGTCTTAGAAATGCAATTCCTACAAGTCCTTTTAAGAATGGAAGCTTAATTTCTTTACAGTATATCTTGGAGACGTTCGCTGAGGGTAGAGACACCAAAAATGACTTTGCTCCCTACATGGGAGGCCCTGTTGACGGTCCAGAGAACGGACCTCCGCCTCTTCCATGGGATATTCCATGCCAGCCAAATGTTATGTTCCAAACACATCATATTAAGATTGAAGTACCGCACACGTCAGTCGTTCGGGTAAGCACGGATCCATAACACAATGATAATTAATATAACTATATCATTTGTTTGATAAATAATCCACACTTTTAATAAAAAAAACTTATGTTCGAAGGTGTTATTATTTAAATGTTTTCTTTTGTTATTGTAACTAATGATTTCGACATAATTATTTAATTGTTTCTTTTGTTATTTTAATTGATAATTTCAGTCATTAAGTATAATGTATTAATTGATATATTATTGTTATGAAACTATGAGAACATTTTCAGTCATAAATAATCTTCGGTTTTCTTAATCGGTATACGTTAGCCATGTTCCGGTTGTGACGCTAGGGGCTGGAATTGGTGCTGGCGCTGCGGAGGGCGAGGAAAAGTTCGATGCACTTCTTGTGGGGGAAGAGGACATAGCAGGCATTATGACCAACGTTCTAAATCACATGTTAACAAAACATGCAGTTGGTGTGGAGGTAGCGGTAGGCGCAGGTTAGTAGATATTTGTGATATTGTTTTTCGTCTTTGTTTTTCGCAAATGAGACGTCGCAAAATAAGATATTTTTAAATGGAACTTATTAAACATTCTTAAATAATATTATTTAAGTTTAAATATATTATTGGTTAGTTAGATGCTAAGTTTGATGTGGCTTTTTTTCTAGGTGTGGAACGTGTGGCGGGGACGGACGTGTCACGTGCAGGACGTGTCAAGGTTTTGGTCAGCTGAGATGCTTCATTCTACTTACTGTTACTTAGTATGTTCTCCTGAATACATGTTGTATGTTGTCCGGTATCCATTTGCAATATTATGAACATACATCAATCCTTTGTTCAAAAACACTACTGTAGTACCACAGTGTATATTAAATATATGCCCAAGGTTATAAAACTGAGCATGGAAACAGTCTCAAATCTCAAGCATCTGATTGGCTGATGTGGCACAGATCACAATCCGTTGCTTAATTAGAGAAACCTAACCATATTAGTTAAACATCGCCGTTAACGCTATGATAAACCAACAGACGTGTTAAATTTGTATTTGAATTTATTATTGTGCTCGTTGCATTTTGTTGTTGTGCGAGAAATGTAAATGAATGTGACTTCTAATGAAACGTCAGTCGGGCTTGATACATACAATTATACGTATGATTGACTTGTTTCTCGGATGTATCTACTTCTTGATGCTGCAATGTGATTGTATGTCCGACTGGTATTTTTGTAATATATTTGATATGATAAAATACACCCAGTTTAGTCAACAGTTATCAATTTTTTATAATTTTAGCACCAACCATAAGGAAGATTACATTTTGGAAACGACAAACTTACCCGACGAATTAGTGCGGAAGGCTGGCGGCGAAATTGTTTTTGAGGAGACCAGACTCTTTGTAAATATATTATTTTTTTACTCAAAATGATATTATTTTGGATAGGCATTTACAACCCAGAAACTGAAATTTCTTAATAAATAAGATATTTTAAAAGTAACACTTCTGAACTTAGATCTCATAAAACTTGTGTCTTTCTAATCCGGAATATCGTGGCAATTGTGGTCTATGCACGTTTAAAATGGTAAATTCATTGCATCCAAATTAATTTAACTTGATCCATTATTTCCTATACGTTTTTTTTATCCTGTATTTGTTTGTTATGTTTTTGCTGGAAGTGGGTGGGAGATATATTTTTGAGTACTAAAATAATAATAACTGGGGGTAGAGCCTAAATGATGTCTAACGTTCTTTAAGCGAGGAATTTTGTGGCTGCTTTCCAATATGGCGGATAAAATCGTGAATTTTTGACACCTGTGTGGATATTTTCACACGGTAAGCACATTATATACAAATATTTCCTTGAACTGACTAATTTCCTATTCGGATCTACGATGTTAACGCTTGACTCGGTTTTTAATTTGAGCATCCTAGCTGTCCAAACAACAAAGGTATTGAAACAAAACATTGCAAGGTTTGTTGTGTTTTTTTATTGTCCCTCGCGAAAATCAATTGTTTTCTTCAAAATCTGCTGGACACATGCCCCATTGGAGCATGTTTAATCCAAAATATGTCCGAAATGGAAAAATATGTTCATGATAAAACGTTCTTTCGCCAAAAAATTAAGGTTTAGGCTCAATTCCTGTGGCTGGTGTACTTTTAAGCCATATTTGGTGGCTGTTGTTTAGTAATCTCTTATACAGGGTCGTATCGTTCCGTACTCGTACTAACACAAAACGATGAACGTATTGTGTCGAGACAAAACTAGGCTTTTATCTGCATTTTTGCACAATATGCTGGACTTACTGTATTTATCTATCATGCCACAAAAAGACATTATATCAAGCGTTAACATCATAGATCCGAAAAGGATAGGTCTTTAAAGGAAATATTCGAATATAATGTGCTTACCGTGTGAAAATATCCGCGCAAGTGTCAACATTTCTCGATTTTATCCGCCATATTGGAAAGTAGCCACAAAGTTCCTCGCTTAAAGCACGGTAGACAACATCATTTAGGCTCTACCCCCTGAATAAAAAACGTTTACGTTGTTCCTATGAACATATTTGTATATATTTTTGACGCGGGGTTTCGTATGATTTAAGGGGATGCAAACATTGCAAAGCTAAAACTGTGAAATACTAGAATCTACTTTCACTTTGAACTAGGAAGTAAGTTTTCCTTGAATTTCTTGAAACCCTAACATTATTTTGACGAATTGGCACTAAACATTGTAGACCAGCATATACTTATTTCAGGTATGAGTTGCTTAGGTATATTGTTCAAGAATTTCTGAGTTCTCATGCAAACGGTTTTTCTTTTGTTTTAGTATGTGCTTGGTAATTAGAACATGAATTAGACTAAATTGAGCTTGCAAACATTTACTACATCCATAGCTAAATACATTTTTTTACTAAAATCTAGGTGGCAATAAGTATTTCCCCCAAAATTCATTTTTGAAATTTTAGCTAGATTTCGCCATTTGCAATGTTTGCGACCTCTTAATACGACGTATAAATATAGAGTTGCACCTAAAAATACGTACGCACTACGTTTTAAATACCGATGTTTATACATTTAAATTATACGTTTACACGTGTACAATTGACATTTTCGTCGCATAAAACAGCATTATAAATTAACTGGTGCACTTGTTTTATCTAAACATCGGTGAACACTTAGTTTATCGTTACACCTTCAAAATAATTTGGTCGGACGTTTACAGTTATACGTCGGACGCATAAAGTATAATAATATGTGCACCTGAATCGGACTTCCATTTAATTTCGCGGGGACGAATTTTCGCGCAAAACCCGTAAATAACAAATTCGCTGGGGGCATAAATTCGCGTAACTGTATTTTCCTATAGAGAAACACTGCTAAATGGTTTAACTTCGCTGGGGTTGAATTTCGCGCTCTTGGCAAAATTTAAACCCGCGCGAAATAAAAATGATTGAACAGTACATTAAAATGGGCCTTTTCGTGTGCCTTTTATATATTCAATGTAAGAGGGTTGGATTTACGTTTCAGTTACAACCACTGGTATCGTACCCCGTGCCAGAGATTAATATGAACTCTCAGCGGCTGGTCAGCTCACATAGAACAAACTGGCCATTGGAAAGAATGCTCAACCAAGTAGGTACCCAAGCCGAATTTGAGTAATGTAAATCTGTATTAGATACACCTGGTAGTCGTTACCGCATTGCCACCCACGGCCGATAATTCATTTGGTCTTATTTTCAACATCGGCAACAGTTAGTTTACATTTGTCGCTAGCAAAAAGCAAATAGTCAGTGGCTCATTTTGTGTTGTATTGAATATGTAAGCGGAATGTTTTTGTCAAATACCGGTTTCAAATTTGCAAGCTTTCGAAATATTAACTTCTTTTGGTATTGTTATTCAGCGACAGACCCTAAGAGGCGTCCCTGTGACGGAAGTGAAGTATAAGTGGGATGACATCAAAACACGTTACTGGGTTTATGGAAATGAGAAGAAGGTCTACGCTCCAGACTACCCACACCAGTGTTGTTGGGGCTGTGAAATATTATGAGATGAAAACTGTTACACTACCCTGAAATATGGACTCCGACGCGACACTTCGATAACTACAGTTCCCGTAAAGTGTTATATTGCTGTGATTGTCTTTTGATGTGACATAGTTGTTGGTTTTTTTTAAACCACTACACATGCAGTATTTTTTGGTTTATTTACTATTTTATCCAATTGTTGTGATGCATTATAGTTCTGATGTAACTCATCCTTAAAAAACAGGCGTAACAGAGTTTTTTTTCCGAGTTGCTATTACTGAGAAGTTAGCATAATAGTCTAGATTCTGAAGCTGAAAATTTTGTCGAGGTAGGGCCGACAAGATATACTTTTTATTTTACGATTTTATTGAAATTTATGGCACGTCTCAATGAAATTAGGTGGCCTGCAAAATTTATTTTATTGCGAACCCTGAAAAAATAAGGGAGATAACTCTGATATAGAATTATAAGTTAACTTTAAAATATTTAGATATAGTGACGAGTTGCATTGATATCAGTCCAAATTTTAGTATCAACATTAGTTTTATATGATCTAGCAACCATTATTTATTTAAGATGTATTATTAGCACATAATATTGGACTAATATGTAATTAAAGACATTTTTATTGGTAAAATATACAAAGAAAACACAACTATTTACGATTTTCCCTATTTTATGAGTTAAGAAAATTATCTGTTCATATCACTTGTAAATCTTTATACAGATATTTCACATAACTCTTCTAAACATTAATTTAGATGTTTTAGAAGACATTTTATATTGAAGAATATGCGTTATTGATGATAAAACCTTAAAATTCTGTATACAATTACCCCACCCACACCATTATAGCAAGTTTTATTTTAATAAAACCTTAAATGGATAATCAACACATTTTATGTTAGTTTATTTTGTTATTTACAATGTATAGAGAGTATGATCTGCTTTAGTTAAAGAAGCAAACCGGAAAGGAAATGCTTTGTAAAACACTAAATTATATAGTTAATTCGAAATATATAATAATATTTTCTAATATGATAATTTGGTGACACATTTTGTCGAAGTTCAGATGTCTCCAATAGATCTGTTTTATTCTTACTTTACATGTTTGAATGTCTTCTACTTCTTGGAAGTAATCCCTCATACTCATAAAAAGGCACTTCTTAAATAACAGCATCAACACATTTGTATTCTAATATGATTTGAACATCCTAACAAGTTATGCAAATCAGAGTGCCTGTTGTATTTTTTGTACAGTCACATAATGACGTATAACAGCGTAACAGTAAATTAGCCAGTTTATTAACTGAATACAGATGGTAACTAATTTCTTGAAAAAAAAGTGATGTAATTAAACATTAGATAAATATTACAGTTATTTTGAAACATATGTTTAATGAAGATTTTTCAGATGTTTTGTCCTATGTTAACTTTTACTATATTACAGGACAATTGCGGGTATGTATCTTTAAATAATGAAATACAATGAGATCTGGCAAACATAACTTCTTTTCCTTCAGGAAACAGTTTTCAACTTCATAACATATGGTTGCGTTGACAAATGATAAGTTCCCATCTTGAGGGTTGCACTTAGTCTAATCTTAGAATAAGTCTGGGTAATTTTGTTTCAAATTGAAAGGTGCCGCAACATTTAAGAAGCTAGGCATAACTTTATAAAAGTCTATGCATTGTTCTCATCCCATCATGCGAAAACGTAAGTAAGATTACAATATTGTTGGTTGTAAGTAAAACGTAATATTGTATTGCCTGTAAATGTCTTCATTTTTACATATTTTGAAATAGAATGGCACATTTTGAAATTTCTAGCTTAAACTAGTAAAGGAAAGATTAAAATCCCAAATATCGCAAGTCTTTTAAGGATAGTAAGTAAAGTAGTTTTCCTGTGTATGTCAAAATATACATGTATATATTGTTCGAGCTTAGAGAAATAGGACTGCTATGTAAAATGGAGAAACAGTCACTTCTGGATGCTAGCGTTGCCCCCAATATAGAACGAGGGAGTCTTATAAACGCTAGCAGAGTCATTAAAATATGACACGGCCTTGCTTCATACACCACAGAATAGTGTAAGCACCTTCTTGACACCAGAGTATTTGCCATGAGACGTATGGTAACACTATCCAGAGGTTTTAGAATGGTTACTACCCAGTTCTATGTTATAACAACCGCTTTTTAAGATAGGTAAAAAATATTTGAAAGTTGTTCTTAGTCTAGACTTATAGAAAAGAAAACAAAACCATTTAATTAATTAGGCAATTATACTCTTTCTTAAGTCTAACTAGAGATATGTCCATATGACAGATATGCCCCCCCCCCCCCCCCCCCATCAGTTGTCATTGTGAAACACGCCAATATTGTGCTCAAAGTACATATAATGGTGAAAACTTTCAGGGAAAAAACAGATGAATTTGCAGTTCACAATATTAAACTAGAATGTTGTGTTCCGCGGAACACATGTGTCGCCTGCATGGAAAAAGTTGAAATGTGGGCTTATTTTTAATCATATATAATAAAAATATTTTATTTAAGTTGATTTCAATACTTGACCACAGAACACATGTGTCATCTAAATTACATTTAAAAGGGGAATAACTATAATAATGGTGAGTTATCATCTTCAAAAATTGGTTTGTGCACGCAGATGAGTTTTTCAAAGTATTAAGTGAAATGAACAAGTATTTTCCATTTTACAGGCAACACTAAGTTTCATGTGAAAGTTGCATTTGAAAGGGACATAACTCATAAAATATTCAAACAGGAGTTATAATTTTTGTAGTTGTCGATGGCACTGTTCATGTTGATGATACAATCCAAGTATTCAATGAATAGGGCAAGTACTTTCAAATTATACGCAACATTAAGTTTCATGTGAAATTTGCATTTGAAAAAAAAGCCAAACAGGAGTTATGATTCTTGTTGTAACCGATGTTGTTGTTCATGAAGATGATATATTCGGTGAGTGAATAGGAACAGTACTTTAAATTTTATAGGCAACATTAAGTTTCATGTTAAAGTTGTATATTAAAGGGACACAACTCATAAAATAGTCCAGCAGGAGTTATCATTCTTGTTCTTCATAATGACGCTTTTCATGAAGATGATTTATTTCGAATATCAAGTGAATTTTCAAAGTTAAAGTCAACATTAAGTTTCATGTTCAAGTTGCATTTGGAAGGGGCATAACTCAAAGTATAATCAAACAGGAGTTATGATTCTTTTTGTTACCAAAGTTGTTGATCATGCTGATAATGTATTCCAAGTATGAAGTGAATAGGACAAGTACTTTCAAAGTTAAGGCAACATTAAGTTTCAGGTTAAAGTTGCATTTGAAAGGGGCATAACTCAAAAAAAATTGAAACTGGAGTTATCATTCTTGCTGTCACAGATGGCATTGTTCATGCTGATGATATATTCCAAGTACGAATTGAATAGAACAAGTACAATGAAAGTTATAGGCAACATTAAGTTTCCGGTTAAAGTTGCATTTGAAAGGGGCATACCTCAAAAAATATTGAAACTGGAGTAATAATTCTTGTCGTCACAGATGGCATTGTTCATGCTGATGATATATTCCAAGTACAAAGTGAATAGGACAAGTACTTTCAAAGTTATAGGCAACATTAAGTTTCAGATTAAAGTTGCATTTGAAAGGGGCATAACTCAAAAAATATTAAAACTGGAGTTATCATTCTTATCGTCACAGATGGCATTGTTCATGCTGATGATATATTCCTAGTATGAAGTGAATAGGACAAGTACTTTCAAAGTTATAGGCAACATTAAGTTTCAGATTAAAGTTGCATTTGAAAGGGGCATAACTCAAAAAATATTGAAACTGGAGTTATCATTCTTGTTGTCACAGATGACATTGTTCATGCTGATGATATATTCCAAGTATGAAGTGAATAGGACAAGTACTTTCAAAGTTATAGGCAACATTAAGTTTCAGATTAAAGTTGCATTTCAAAGGGGCATAACTCAAAACATATTGAAACTGGAGTTATCATTCTTGTTGTCACAGATGGCATTGTTTATGCTGATGATATATTCCAAGTATGAAGTGAATAGGACAAGTACTTTCAAAGTTATAGGTAACATTAAGTTTCAGATTAAAGTTGCATTAGAAAGGGGCATACCTCAAAAAATATTGAAACTGGAGTTATCATTCTTGTCGTCACAGATGGCATTGTTCATGCTGATGATATATTCCAAGTACAAAGTGAATAGGACAAGTACTTTCAAAGTTATAGGCAACATTAAGTTTCAGATTAAAGTTGCATTTGAAAGGGGCATAACTCAAAAAATATTGAAACTGGGGTTATCATTCTTATCGTCACAGATGGCATTGTTCATGCTGATGATATATTCCTAGTATGAAGTGAATAGGACAAGTACTTTCAAAGTTATAGGCAACATTAAGTTTCAGATTAAAGTTGCATTTGAAAGGGGCATAACTCAAAAAATATTGAAACTGGAGTTATCATTCTTGTTGTCACAGATGGCATTGTTCATGCTGATGATATATTCCAAGTATGAAGTGAATAGGACAAGTACTTTCAAAGTTATAGGCAACATTAAGTTTCAGATTAAAGTTGCATTTCAAAGGGGCATAACTCAAAAAAATATTGAAACTGGAGTTATCATTCTTGTGGTCACAGATGGCATTGTTCATGCTGATGATATATTCCAAGTATGAAGTGAATAGGACAAGTACTTTCAAAGTTATAGGTAACATTAAGTTTCAGATTAAAGTTGCATTAGAAAGGGGCATACCTAAAAAAATATTGAAACTGGAGTTATCATTCTTGTCGTCACAGATGGCATTGTTCATGCTGATGATATATTCCAAGTATGAAGTGAATAGGACAAGTACTTTCAAAGTTATAGGCAACATTAAGTTTCAGATTAAAGTTGCATTAGAAAGGGGCATAACTCAAAAAATATTGAAACTGGAGTTATCATTCTTGTTGTCACAGATGGCATTGTTCATGCTGATGATATATTCCAAGTATGAAGTGAATAGGTCAAGTACTTTCAAAGTTATACGCAACATTAAGTTTCAGATTAAAGTTGGGGGACTACCGGACGACGGCACCGACGACGACGACGCCGCCGCCGGACAATAGCATCCCTATGTGTCTACCTGCTATCGCAGGCGACACAATATGAGTGCAGTTTTATGATCAACATGCCTGTAAAGTTTCATGACTGTCACTGATACTTTTGGACTTACCTACGACACAAGGTTACACCCTGAATGCATTATATTGAAATGCATAAGGGGCCATAACTATGGTCTTAACAGGTGTGGCCCAAAAACAAAACCCGGTGCACAACTACACATGATTGTCAACATGCCTGTAAAGTTTCATGACTGCGACTCTCATACTTTTGGAATTACATACAACAAGATTACTTGCTGAATGCATTATATTGAAATGCATAAGTAACATCACTCTGGTCTTAACAGGCGTGATCCAAAACAAAACCCCAGGTGCACAATTAAACATGATGGTAAACATACCTGTTAAGTTTCATGATTGTGGCTCTCATACTTTTTGAGTTATGTGCGACACAGGTTTCGTAAGTACGGAGGGACGGATGGACAAGGGCATCCTATAAGGCCCTCCTCGTTCAGAGTGGGGGCATAAAAGGATGCAGGACCCAAGAATTAGAATAAGGTAACCCTACGAAGGAATCTGGACCCTTTGTTCTGATGACAATGCTTTCCCTACTAATATCCTCAACACTATTATTAGAGTTAACTATAGCAATTAGTAGGCTACTTGTATTGTTAAAGAATAACCCTTTCAGACCCAGACCCTCACACCATTACAAGGGTAGTGCTAGTATTCAGAAAGGACTGCAACAATCTGACAGGAGCTGGAATAAGTTTAACATACTGTTATCAACTACAAGCTGATAGTATAACCCATAGGACCTATTATTTTCATATCGCTGTTCCTAGGTTCTTGGTCCCTGGCCAATGTTAGGTTTATGAATACTTTTCTGTTTGGTCTACTATGCTATTCTAGATGCAGTCCTACCCAAAGAAGGGAGTACATGTACTACCATGAATGGCTTCAGATCGCCTTTCAGTCAGTTTCAAAGAATACCGTATAATGGGTTATTTTCGCGAGAATAATATTTTCGCTATTTTCGCGATAGTCGTGAATTCGCTAAAATAATAAACACCAAAATTTCCCTGCTTTATTTTCGCGAAGTGCAATGCTGATGAGCGGTACTTGATAAGAAAAGGCTTTATTATCGTCCCAGCCAGCGGGCTAAAGGTTAATTATCGCTTCATAGTATATATCTGCGGTGGTCACTGCCATTATTCCGTCGATAAAAACATTATCACCTTTGTTATTAAAACGGATGTCAATTATGCTACGGGCAATTTGATTTATAATTGTTTATTAAAATACCACTGTTAAATGCACAGCTTTCACATCATAGCAAACACTTCTTCGAATAATACTGAATTTTTACACCTGTACATCTGCTTGCACAGGATTACAAAAAAGCAATATGAATGCACTGGAACAGCAAAAACGCGAAAAAAATTTCTGCGGGCACAAATTCGCTAAAATTACAACCGCGAAAATTTAAATTATGGCAAAATCGCGAAAATTTTCGATCGCGAAAATAACCCATTATACGGTATTTAAAACCAACTTGCTACTTCAACGTTTCTATTCAGGCTCAGTAGGGGTTAAGCATTTTTTTCTGGGACTGACACTTCCCTTTCACGAAGACTAAGGCCATATTTAAAGCAAGCGACTGTTGAGACAATAACTGGTAACAGAAACACATAGTCTCCATGAGTTTCCTCAACCATGTTTCAAGCTTAGTATTATTAAAACCTGTTCCATGTGAACGAAAATGGACTCATTGTTTCAAGGGAAAATAAAGAATGATCAACATGAAGCTGTAATAATTAAAAATAACAAACCATAGATATGAAGGGTTTTTTGTTTTTCACTTATTGTAATACTCTTGAGACTTCTGTCCAAATGGAACCATCCTTATTTATTGGAAGTACTACCCATAGATGGACCCAGACCTTACTCTTAGACTGTCGTTCAGAAGCTTGAAAATTTTGTCAAGGACATGTGCGAGTATGTCTGACTATAGTTTGAGTGTAGCACTAGCCACAGGCATATTTATCAAAAGCCATAACAATTATGTATTAAAGACTACCTTGTGCTATTTCAAATGAGCTCTAAAGCAGAAACAGTCAATGGAACACTTTAAAAATATTAATTAAGTATTTCCAAAATAATCTTTCAACCAAATGTTAACTATAAAATTTTAGTTTGATGTCGTCATATTATCACTGCTCATTTACTTGTATTTGTTTTTGATTTGCATTTATTTTAATTTCATGTGCATTGATTGCACTTAGAAAGAAGAAAAAATAAATGCGTTTAACACACATATTGTTTAATGATTTAACACATGATTTAATAGAATGATTAATACAACAAATAAAGAACAAGATTTCAAACTGCCACAAAACCGTCAGAGAGCAGAAATTGTTTATTTGTTTAAGTTTTGGAAATTAAAGACCCTAACTCCTCTGTGACTTGACTAATGTAATCTTGCTTGTAAACATACATAGTTGAGATCTTATTGTCCCCTTAAACAGTCGGACGAATTTTAGTGATAGTACATATAGGTATTGTTGGTATAGATGTAACTTGTTAAATATTTCCAGTTGAAGGGTTAACTCAAGAGTGACAAGAGCAATCTGACTGCCTATCAAACTTGTCTAAGATATTATGTACATACATGTTCTTACTAAGTTTGATGAAGATTGTCATTTTAATTAAGAAAGCATCCATTGCTTATTGATTTCAAAAATGGCAATGAAATATCAATGAATCCAACGCCATTGCTGCAATCTAGAATATCTTGTTTAGATATTAGCAGAAATATTATGCCCACAGCATTCTGACAAACTGGGGCCTTGGGCAGTCCTAATTTGGTTAAAACAGCCATAAGGGGATACTGTCTATCAAAGCTATCTGCAAGTTACTGAACTGGATATGTTTACTTTAAACATTTTAAGCAAGTTTGTTAAAGATTGTCGAGTTAAAATGTGGAGGAGTTAACCCGTCAGATTGCTTCAGTCACTATAGAGTTATTGCCGTTTAATTACTAATTTGGTCAAAATTAGTAATTAAAGGGCAATAACTCCAGTCTGACTGAAGTAATCTGACGGGTTATTAAATATACTAGTGTCGTTATCACTCAAACCAAGTTTGTCGAATACCAAATAAGTATTATTGCCACTGATGAGTCTGTAATACGTCCTGTTTGTCAAACTGGCTTGTAATAAATGGCTTGCTCTTAAGTATGAAATTAAATGTATATAATCTGACCTGGATGGTTATTGGTGTTTAACAAGCTTTTCAGAGAATTTGTGCTATAATTCCTTTCTTTAAGTTAAAAAATCACTAGAAATATCACTTTCTAGCAAAAGAAAATCGGACATGAACGATTTACATTATCTTTCAATAAAATAAAGGGGGATAACTCTTGTTTTCACACATTATATACATAAGTTGTTTACATTGGACTTTAAATTGCATCTTGCAACTTACTTGACAAAGTTTCAATGAAGACAGAAAAAAGTCTTTATAATATATGTCATATCATTGAGTTTATCAGTTTTGTGTTGATTTTTTGTATGATTTGGCATGAGTTATTTCCCCTTATTTTGCGACGATTCGCAATAAAATTTTCTTTGCAGGCCAGTCCAGATTGTTTGGCCATATAATAGGCCCTACCTCAACTAATTTTTGAGCCCTTTTGGACTTTCAGAATCTAGTCTATAAATACTGTGCTATCATTCACTTTCCCGAGAGTTAATATTCGCGTATTTTTCATGCTATGAAAAGTGCGCGAAGTTAAACGACAGCGAAAGTAAACCATTTGAAATTTAATTTTATAAGGTCTATACAAATGCGCGAATTAATGCCCGAGCGAAAATGTATTTTATGAATTCTGCATGAAATCTTAACCCCGCGAAATTAAATGTTAATCAGTATGTTGTGGTTTCCTTAAAACGAAAGAGAGGCGAATACAAAAGCCAGAAAACAATTTAGAATATGTTGTTAGCGAAGTTGTAAATGAATTGAGTCCCAATAACGCCTGACCTGCAAGGGAAATTTTATGCTAGCTATGCATGCAATTTTCTCTAGAAATATCTGAAGAGAGTGGAGTACTAAAATATGAAAAAATTCGTGTTTCCCGGTTTGCAAAATTTGGTTTTCTCTTGGACCATGTGACTGACATCCGGGTACGACAGTCCAAAATTGCTGATATCCGGTGACGTAAGTTTCTATAATTAGATTTCTTGTCGGATTTTTAAAACTGAAAAGCCGCCATTTTGTTTCTCGATTCACTTATTCAGAAGTCTTCCTTATAGTGTTTCTAAGATAAACCCTTCAAATATGAGACAAAGAACTTACCTCAAAATGCTTTCTTAAACAAATACTAATTTATAAAATATAACTGTCTTTTGCTTGTCCGTTACAAATAAATACACTGAATGAAGAACTTGAAATGCCATCACGAAAATTAAATGCAATGTTGCTCTTAGAGAAGTCTCGGTAGAATTGACCAAAGACACCTATTTAGAGGTCATTTTCTGGCCAGTAAGTCAGTAGAGCTATATAGACTTAAACATAAGTTTCAAGTTTATTGGCATATCGGCAAAAATCATGCCTTTGGCCATTTACAATAGAAAATATGGCAAAGACACATACACATTTACATTCAACAAATAAAGACATACACAATTCATTTATACAACATACATACATACATACTTCTTTAGGAAACAGTCAACATAGCAAGGGTATCAGTGCGAAGAGTATTAGCATCTCTAATAAATTTGCAAATTTTTAGAATTGTACACTTGTTTTTTGATGACATTAGATGTTTATATTTCTCTAATGTGGGCCACGCAGTGGCACCAAAATACTTTCTTCTAATCTCAGAATATTTTGTACAACATAACAAAAAGTGATATTCCGTTTCTATAGTATTTTGATTGCACATTTTGCAAATACGATTTTCTCTTGTGGTATTATTATATCTACCCGTTTCGATTTCCAAATTAGGTGAACACAGCCTAAATCGTGAAAGGTTTTTACGAAGACTTTCAGAATTTAATATTGATAAATATTCTTCGAAGCCAAATGTAACCTTAAATCTATTATAATAGTTTAATTTGGGCATATCTCTTATCGTTTCTGACCATTTTGAAATCCCGAATGCGTTGCTTTAATGATAGAAAATAGTTCATTTCAATATCAAAATTTTCGTAAAGATATGAGAATCCCAATTTATCAATAAATATTTTCATTGTATTAGCCCAGTTCGTATTATTTGAGCTATTCAGTTGTTCGGTATAAACATGAAATATTGGAGAATTGAAGTTTTTATTTAGTTTCAACCAATATTTTACTGCTCTTTCTTTACATAAAACTGAGAGCGGGTATCTTCCTAATTCTCCATATACTGCATAATTTGGGGTTTGATGTTTGACCCCTAGAACATATTTGCAAAATCTTATGTGCAACTTATCGATTTTCTTGAAGTCGTAAACACCATATATTTCAGAACCATACAATAAAATCGGAAGCACCATTGTGTCAAACAAATAGAATTGTTTTAATATCAAAATCGATTCTGTCAAATAATACCAACAGGTTATGGTATGCTTTAAGAGCTTGTTCATATAGAGCGTTAACTGCATATAAAAGATTACCTGTGTAATATAGTTTAACACCCAGGTAGGAAAACAGTCAACTCGTTCTACCTTTTCATCGTTTATATAAAAATTCACATGTTCTGCGCTTTAACGTTTTTCAAATACACAGAGTTTTGTTTTCTTAACATTAATTTTCAATCCCCATTTTGTGGAATAATTACATAAATTAGATAGTTGTGCCTGTAGGCTTTGAGGATCAGTAGTAAACAAAAGCATATCGTCTGCAAAAAGTATTAAATACATGGATAATAAATTAATATCATTTTACCTGTCCGGGTATTCAGATCGCCGGTTAAATAAACAGTACCTAGATTACTATACTTACGAACATCAGCATTTAAATATTCAAAAAAAATCAAAGTCAAATAATGTGGAATAGACATTTTTATACACATTGGAATCTTCTGGTGGAATGTAACAAGTGCAAAAGTATGAATCGTTATCAGTATGCAAAAGTTCCCTTTTCAGTTTGAACCAGATTACACCATTCAAATTTTGCTCAACTAATTCTATAAAGTTAGACAACTCATGTCTGAAATAAACAACTACGCCACCGCTATTTCGTTTGGCTTTACTATTAAAGTTTGGACGGTGACACGCAGTTATTCATATCCCGTTATGTTTAAATTTGTAGTTTTATTATGCCAAGTTTCTGTAAACATTAACACATCATAATCGGACACATAGTTTATAAAATTTTCATCCGACAATTTAGCTCGTATACCCTGTACATTCCATAACAGATATTGTAACTGTTTCTGGTTGGATTCCTAGCCACGTGACTCAATGTTTACACTGTGGTCATCCGATTCAGATACCGGCAATATAAAATGTTCAAGTTCTCTAATAGGAAGTGAGTTGACTGTGTACATCCGGTTTTCAATGAATAAGCGATCCCTGTCTAGGACTGCTCTTTTTCACATGACGTGCTTTTAACATCCACGGGATGAGCTGTTTACGACGATCTTGCACAATTTTGGGGTATTGATCATTCACAGATTTGGACACAGTATCTTTACGTTCAAACACTGATTTTTTCACACACTCTTTTGTCGGAGGGTCGTGAAATTTTGCGACAATTGGACGCTTTTTACCATGTATATATCTCCCTACACGGTGAGCCCGATCGAGTTTTACATTTTCAATGTCATAGTTCTGGTATCAAGCTTTGTCAATTTCAGCTAATAAATGAGCGATCTCTATCACGAGATGCAACTTCAATCACACAGAACACAAAATATCCCCGATTTCGAAAAAAAACACATATTTCTTGTTATACTAAATAACTAAAGATAACAAACTAAACAGATCTCGGAAAAATACATCATCCCAGTTGCACATTACTTTTGAAGACATAATCGTAACTTACCGAACAAATGTTGTTTCTCGTTGATAGATCCTTTATTAATATTTCCTATGACACCAGTAACTAAACATTAATTCGTCTATTGGCGGAGAAAATCCAAATTAATTATCAAAATTTATGGAAGTTTTCACTCGGAATCTCTTCTTTTCCGATTAAGTATTGAATTACACCAGTTGTTTACATTTCCATTTGCATTCTGCTCATTAGAATGAGCAATGTGCAGAGTGATTTAAAATCTTAAGAATTAAAATGAACATTTCAGTAACTTTTTGTTAGTTTTGTTGTGTATGTTGTTGTTTATATTGATATTATTCTAACTTGACACATTCTATGATGTTGTACTCATTGAAATAATTTGATTCATATTTTATAATTGCACCTCTTTTCTCAACAATTAACAGCCTTCACAAATGTATCTCAGACTTTTCTATTAATTACCTTAAGGTCATCCTTAAGCCTGATTTCATAAAAAAAATCATTTTTTTCATGACAAATTAATTGAAAAGAGAACTGTGATACCTACATGTAAAAGAATATTGAAAAACTACCCCCCATAATTGTATCATTTTACTTTTAATTAATTTTTTAATTTGTTATGGTTACATTTCCTCCCATTTACATATGTTAAATGTTCTGTGTAGACCCTGATTAGCTGGAACACCTGTGTATTTTGGCTGTATACAATTTCTTTTCTAAAACCAACATTTTAAAACAATCTGTTAACTATCAGATGTAGTTTTACTTGCAAATTTAAAAAAAAATAACCCCATTGTCCAAGAAAGCTTTCATTAAAAAAACAAAACGCAGAGAACTATATTTCATTGTTTTGGCAGTTGGGACCGGGGCAGTGGTATTATAATGCACCTACTCCGGTAGTTTCTTGTAAAAGAGCGAGTAAAAGAGTGTACTAGCTATAC